>JAODAL010005066.1:0-148126 GCA_025379985.1 Phyllomedusa bahiana
CCTTTTAAAAGCCTGCCTGTCTGTCTGTGTTTTTCACCCGGTGCGGGGTTGGGCCAAAAATTGTTTAAAAAAAGCCCTTTAATGTAGGTTCAAAACAGGTTGGGTGCCAGTATACCCTCCTTTCAAAGCCCCGCCGTCTGTCTGTGTTTTTTCCCCTCAGGTGCGAGGTGGCTGGCCAAAAATTGTTTTAAACAAAAGCCATTTCAATGTGTTTAAAAACAGAGTTGGGGTCACAATATACACTTTCCTTTCAAAAGCCGCTGTTTGTCCCGCAAAATTCACCCACGTGCAGGGTGCGGCCAAAAATTGTTAAAAAAAAAGCCATTTCAATGTAGGTTTTAAGCCAAAAATCGCTTGCTCAAAACTGTAGGGGGAAAAAAACCCAAACGGATGAGATGAGCAATATTGGGGTTGACAATTTTTCCTTTTTGCTTCTCAAAGATTCAGTGATTGAATTAAAATGAGGTTGTTTCAAACCCTTTGAGGGGGCCGTGGCTTTCCGTCCTTTTCCCCTAATGCCTTTTGATATGCAGATGCTGAGTAGTGGGCTAAAAAGGAAAAAAAAACACTCACCTTTAAATGGTGCTCTCATAAGGAGGTGTTCCCTCCCCATACCCACTCATTGCCCCCCCCAGTCAACCAAAATCGCTCTGCTCTACCTGATGAGGGGCAAAACCCCAAACGGTTGTTGATGGCAATTTTGGGGTGACAATTTTTCGTTTTTGCTTATGAAAGATTGAGTGAATCAGAAGTAAATTGAGGTTTGTTACAACAAAGGGGCGCATGACTTTCCCGCTCCCTTTCCATAAGCCCTTTTGGAATGCCGAAGCTGAGTAGTGGGCTAAAAAGGGAAAACAAAACACTCACACCCTTAACTGGTGCTTCTCCCTAAGGGAGATGTTTCCCCCCCTCATACCCACTCATTGCCCCCCCACCAGCAACCAATTCGCTCTGCTCTACACTGATGGGGGAAAACCCCGAAACGGTTTTTGTGAGCAATATTGGCTTGACAATTATTCCTTTTTGTTCTCAAAGATTCAGTGAAACAGAAAGTAAATTGAGATTTGTTACAAAACCCATAAAGGGCGCAGTGGTTTCCACTCCTTTCCCTAATGCCTTTTTGATATGCAGATGCTGAGTAGTGGCTAAAAGGCAAAACAAAAAAAACACACCTTAATGGTGCTCTCCATAAGGAGGAAGTTCCCCCCCTCATACCCACTCATTGCCTCCCACAGTCAAGCCAATATCGCCTGCTTACCTGTGAGGGGCAAAACCCCGAAACGCGTATGTTAAAAAAACAATATTGGGTTGCTTATTCCTTTTGCTTCTCCCAAAAATTCGTGAATCAGAAGTAAATTTAGGGTTTGTTACAACCTATAAGGGGCGAGGAGCTTTCAGCCCTTTCCCATAATGCCTTGTGATGCAGATGCTGAGTAGTGGGCTAAAAGGCAAACAAAACACTACACACCTTAATGGTGCTTTCCCCTAAGGGAGATGTTTTCCCCCCCTCATACCCATCATTTCCTCCCACCTCAAGCCAAATATCGCTCTGCCTCCCCAAGATGGGGGCAAAAAACCCAAACGCGTATTAGTGAGAATATTGGCTTGACAAATTTTTCCTTTTTGCTTTCAAAGTTCAGTGAAACAGAAGTAAATTGAGGATTTGTTCCCTATAGAGGGCGCAGTGAGTTTCCAGCTCCTTTCCCCTAATGCCTTGTGTTGAGATGTGAGTATGGGCTAAAAGGCCAAAAAACAAAACACTACACCCTTAATGGTGCTCCATAAGGAGAATGTTCCCCCCCCATACCCATCATTGCCTCCCCCCATTAAGCCAAAATCGCTCGCTCTCCCCTGATGAGGGGGAAAACCCCGAAAGCTATGTAGATGGGGAAAATTGGCTTTAAAAATTTTCCTTTTTGCTTCTCAAAAATTCAGTGAATCAGAAGTAAATTAGGATTTTTTACAACCCATAGAGGGGGGGGTGAGCTTTCCAGTCCTTTCCCCTAATGCCTTGTGATATCAGATGTGATTGTGGGTAAAAGGCAAAACAAAACATAACCCCTTAACTGGTGCTCTCCTAAGGAGAATTTTTCCCCCCCTATCCCACAAATTGCCCCCACCAGTCAAGCCATATCGTCTGCTCTAACTGATGAGGGGCAAAACCCCCAAAAAAAAACCGTATGTTAGATGAGCAATATTGGCTTACAATTATTCCTTTTTGCTTCCAAAAAAATTTGTGAATCAGAAGTAAATTGAGGATTTGTTACAACCTATAGAGGGCGCAGTGAGCTTTCCAGCTCCTTTCCCATAATGCCTTGTGAAATGTAGGTTCAAAGCAGAGTCTGGGCTGCACAGTATACACTCTCCTTTCAAAAGCCTGCCTGTCTGTCTGTGTTTTTCACCTCCGGTGCGAGGTGTGCTGGCCAAAAATTGTTAAACAAACGCCATTGCAATGTAGGTTCACAGCAGAGTCTGGGCTGCACAATATACACTTTCCTTTCAAAAGCCTGCCTGTCTGTCTGCATAATTCACCTCAGGTGCGAGGTGTGCTGGCCAAAAATTGTTAAACAAAAGCCATTTCTATGTAGGTTCAAAGCAGAGTCTGGGCTGCACATCATACACTCTCCTTTCAAAAGCCTGCCTGTCTGTCTGTGTGCCTCCCCCCCCTCCCCCATCCGCGGCTGTACAGGGCTAGATGCTTCTTTAAAAGTCTCAGCCTAACTAACTAAGAACTGAAATTCTCTAATCTATCTATGTTCTAATGTTCACAGCTAAAAGCATAGTTGTCTGTGTGAACAAAGAGAACTGTGTCTCTGAGCTGAGCTGTATTGAGGAGAGAGCTAACACATGTCATGCTCTTATGAGACACACTGACACACTGATGCTGAACAGGAAGGGCTGTTCTATGCAAAACGAGGTCATGTGATTTTTCCAGCCAATGACAACCATACACATCACAGTCATGACGTCGCACACCCAGCTCACCCTGCTCTATGCTCTAAGCTGATTTGCTGGCCACCAAAATGACAGGAAGCGCCGAAAATGGTGCGATAGTAATAGATTATGCGCAGATTCTCACCTAAATTATCGCGTGATCGGAAATTTCTGATCAACCTAAAAACCGTACCGATTTTAACTTTGTCGATTATAATCGCTCATCCCTAGTTAACGGTGTTCCTCTTTGATTGACAGTTGTGTTTCCCTATCCGGTTTTGTGTTCTTTCCACCAATTACCTCTGTTCTCTGTTCACCGGTTCCCTATTTAAGGATTCCCATACCTGTCCCCTGTGCCTGTTATATTGGGTCTTTCCTATAACTTTAGCTTGCTTTTCTCTTATTGGATTTTCTGGTTACCTGACTTTGCTTGGCTTTTGACTATTCTTCTCCTCCTGATTTTGTACTGCATTGCCCGACAGTTACCGACTTGGCTCGTCTTACGTTTTTCTCTTCAGTCTTCCAATTAGGTACTGCGCTGCCCGCTTGCTGCCAACTTTGCTTGCCTGACGTTCCCTTATTGTGTTTTGTATTGGTTTGTCTGTGTCTTGTGTTTCCACGTATTCAGTATAGTGTTCAGTCTTCTGGTTGGGGCCGACCTTTTAAGGAGTCGGGTACCCCCAAAAGGCAGGGACAGTGGTTGAGACCAGCGTCAGGGCCTCACTCTGTCTGTGTCTTCTTGTGTGTCCCTGACCGGTCCCTTACATTATAACAGGCCCATATTCCAGTCAACTCCCGGTTCAACATGAGCACCGACTTGTCGGTCACTGACCGCCTGGACGAGTTGACGACCCAATTTCAGGGTATGGTGGGGCTTATGAATCAAATTTCGCAGCGTCTGGATGCCATAACGACCCCGATACCTGGGCTTGCCACCCCATCCGTGTCCCTACCTGCCCCTGCCTTTGTGGATCCAAGCACCCGTCAGAAATCTAAGATGCTGCTACCGGATCGCTTTGATGGTAATCCTGACAGATTCCGAACCTTCCGGGAATCCTGTCATCTATTTTTTCGCTTTAATTATTTTTCCAATGAGGCTGAAAAAGTAGCGATTGTTGTGTCTCGCCTCCAGGGCCCGCCTCAGGATTGGGCATTAGCTATACCACCTGAAGCCCCTTAGTGGAGATCAGTGGACAGATTTTTTTAGCTCTAGGCCATGTTTATGATAATCCGAACTGTGCCACATGGGCAGAATCTCAGCTGTTATCTATTCAGCAAGGCCATCGCTCGGCCGAAGACTACTGTTCCGAGTTCCGCCAATGGTGTATGTTGACCAGGTGGTCTGACCAACCTCTAAAAACCCTTTTCAGGCAAGGGCTGTCTGATGCTGTAAAAGATGCTATGGTCAGCCACCCGACCCCTGAGACGCTAAATGACTTCATAACTTTAGCCGTAACTATTGACAGAAGACTAAGGGAGAGACGCAGGGAAAAGCAAGGGGGTTTGGTTCTTCAGCTCAAGTCAGGCTTTCCTGTAAAACCTCCTTCTAACTTCTTGGAGAGTTCCTCTCTTCCATTTCCCTCTCAGTCTTCTGGAGAAGAACCCATGGTGTTGGGTTGCATATCTGCTGCCACCAGGAGGAAACACCGGTTGGAGAACGCCTTGTGCCTTTATTGTGGGAAAACGGACCATTTTCTGAGAAACTGCCCGACTAGGCCCAAGTCACCCCAAGGAAACACCAAATGCCTGAACAATTTCCAGGAAGGTAACTTGGATGTACAGGTACCTCCTAACTCTAATAACAAGTTTGTTTTGCCCGTAACCTTGGTTTCCAGTTCCAAGAGGTTTGCTTGTCGAGCCATGATTGACACAGGTGCTGCAGCTAGTTTTATCAGCATGGCTGTTGCTCAAGCCTTGGGGCTGGAACTAGTTCCATTGTGTTCTCCCTTTTCAGTTTCAAGTGTCGATTCTACCTCCCTAATCGGAGGAAGAATAAAATTTCATACTGCAGAGATTACTTTAGATGTTGGGAGTTCGCATACCGAAAAGCTTTCCTTTTTCGTCATGGAGAAACTCATTGTGGATATTATTCTTGGGTTGCCCTGGCTCTGCCTCCATAATCCTGTATTCGACTGGAGGACCACCGAGTTGATCAAATGGGGGGACTTGTATGGTTCTCATTCGAAGACAGCGCACTCCTTGGTGTGTGCTGTAATTGATACGATATTTCAGAATGTAATTCCGTTTTCAATGGCGGCTTTGATGGAGACGTGATGGATAAACTGCCTCTGCACCAGCCTGATGTTTGCACTATTGACCTCTCTCCGGAGGCAGTGCTTAACTTTTCTGCCCCGGAACGTGAATCTATGTACCGGTATATTGAGGAACCTGAAAATATTCTTTCTCCGGGAGTAGTTGTCGCCGCCGTGAATTCAGATCTTGTGTCCTTGACTACAGACATACCAAGTTCTGCTCCTTCCGAGCAGCTCCACTTTTGCTGTGACGATAGTTTCCACCTCACGTATTCCGCCGTTACAGGTTGTGAAACAAAAATTTAATCCGCTGTTAAACGACTGTGCACAGTCTGGGCTAGGAGTCATAAGACTCTAAAAAACGGCCAACTAAAACAAATCAATAAAAATCGTCGACTCAGACCAGAAAGGCTCCGTCTTCGAGTCCCATCAGTAAAATATACCCCTAAGCTGGTAAAGGGAAAACTTCACCAAGCCCACCCTGGTAAACCTGGAGGGTTTGTGGAGGGTCCAGTGGCCCCTGCTTAAGGGGGTGGGGGGGTGGGGGGTACTGTCATGACCATGCCCGACAGACCACCAGCTTCGAGTTCTGGTTGCTGGCCACGGCTGTTGCGACGAAAACCATGGTTTTTAACATAATACTTTGTATTCTTAGTTAACAGTGTGAACTGAGTCCTTCCTTCCCTGTGTATTAATTGATTCCTGGCCTTTGCCCGTGGCCAGGAATCCTCCAGCACCCTTTAAGTTAACGGTGTTCCTCTTTGATTGACAGTTTTGTTTCACTATCCGGTTTTGTGTTCTTTCCACCAAGTAGGGCTGGTCTCTGTTCACCGGTTACCTATGTAAGGATTCACTTACCTGTACCCTGTGCCTGTTATATTGGGTCTTTCCTATATCTTTAGCTTGCTTTTCTCTTATTGGATTTTCTGGTTACCTGACTTTGCTTGGCTTCTGACTATTCTTCTCCTCCTGATTTTGTACTGCATTACCCGACAGTTACCGACTTGGCTCGTCTTACGTTTTTTCTCTTCAGTCTCCCGATTTGGTACTACGCTGCCCGCTTGCTGGCAACCTTGCTTGCCTGACGTTCCCTTATGGTGTTTTGTATTTGTTTGTCTGTGTCTTGTGTTTCCACGTATTCAGTATAGTGTTCAGTCTTCTGGTTGGGGCCGACCTTTTAAGGAGTCGGATACCCCCAAAAGGCAGGGACAGTTTAAGGACCAGCGTCAGGACCTTACTCTGTCTGTGTCTTCTTGTGTGTCCCTGACCGGTCCCTTACATCTATACACTGAGAATGTGGATGGTTTGACATTGATCAAAATGAATCAAGTGTGGATCACTGATGATTTTGTTGCCCCAGTTGCCGATGTCACCGACTAGTAAACTGTAGCATGTCTTCTTCACAATGTGAAATACATATTCCATCAGTCATCTATTAACATCAGTCAGTCATCAGTCCGCCATAAGTCATCTATTAACAGATACGGATAGTGGTACTAACAGACGCTATGGCCAAATGTCTGAAGACTACATGGCTCTCCCTTACTCAAACCATTAACTCTCCCAGGACAACTTCACCCTTACTCAGGATTATAGCCTCAGTTCCGTTGCAAACTACACCCACATTCCCTCCACCACCAGAACCAGACTCATTCATGGACTTACCCCTACCTTTGGCAGCACCACCACCATCACCTCCTCAGCCACTGGATTCCTTTTCTCTACCAGTTCTACCTTCTCATCCATCAGCGCCAGCTACAATACCCCAGGATCAACCAATCTACATGCCTTTTACATCCGAACAAGTCAATAATCTACTGACCCAAATGCCAGACCCTGAAAAAACCCTATGGCATTTTACCGTGGCATCAGCCAGATACAGAAGACATATTCTGCCCCTTGGAAAGATCTATACCATGTTGCCAGCATCAAGGCTGGGGATTACTTTTGGCCTATCATCAAATCAGCTCTACAAGAAGACACTGTTGTGGACATCAGTACTTACTCATCTGGGGAAGAGTTCTGCCGTCGTCTTCATTCTTGGGCCAAGGAACGCTTGGCTGAATCCTCAGTGAATATCTTCAATTCTACTCAGAGTCCTACTGAATCCGTGGAGAATTTTTATCACCGGATGTCTGCCTTATTCCAGGACCATGGATTTGACATGAACACTAAGGCGTTTGTTATAGATTTACTTAAACCTACTTGGGACTTTGAAACTGTTCAAACAGAATATGCAGAGTTAACCGGAAGTCAACTTCACTCCAGGCACAGACTGATTCATCCCAACAATTAAAGAAGGTTTCTAAAGTGACCCTACTTCAAGAGCTCCCACAGGGCTCTATAGCTCAGCCAGACACCATACTCTACAATCAACCAATGCAAGTTTTCCCTGGGTATCAACCTACAGACTCCAATCGAGAGAACGGTTCGTGACCTTTCCAGAACACACACTCTGGCGGACAAGGCCGAACTCAGAAAACTTGTTTTTACTGCAACCGATCCGAACATATCATGAGGCAATGCCGCGCTAAAGCTCGTGACGACAAAAGGAATCTTGCTACCAATGGACAGCAAATACCGCAATACCCTCAAGCATATAATCAACTTCAGTATCAAGTTTTTGATCTTCAACCGTCAAGATTCAACCAACAAACACAACGCAGACCTCAGTCCTACAATAATAATCCATTCATTGGACCGCAAGTTACCAACCTTAACCATAGTCAGTGCAAACAAGCATATCCTCAAGATGAATCTTATCCGCCTTTCCAACCTCAAGACACCTCCTATCGTCCTCAGCCATAGGATTCCGGCAAACCTATGTCTACCGGTTTACTCAATGCTTCAGAGAACATCACTGTCATTCTGAACCCGTGTTGACCGTCAATCTTCAAATTAATGGCCACCAACTTCCTTACCTTGTAGATACAGGTGCAGCCAGATCGGTTCTGAAAACTTCTGACATTCCACCAGACGTCATACTTTCTCCTGATTACATTTCATGCATTGAAGTGGATGGACGACCAACACAGACTTCCTCAACCTACCCTGTGCCAATTGGACATTATGGACTCCTGTCTAGACTACTTATCTCTCCTACTTACCTAAATAATCTGCTTGAAGCTGATCTTCTGAAAACGATGAATGCTACTATCAGATATAATTCTTCTGGAATGTATTTGGACTACAATACTCCAATTTCACATGAAGCTCTACAAGCTGTTCCTGCGCTTCACATGTTTTATCCACATCAAGCAATACCTCCTGAACTTTTGACACAAGTACCTCCTGAAGTTTGGTCTAAAGGTCCTGATGATGTCGGCATCCTTCCAGTCTCACCTGTACATGTCTTCTTGAAAGAGGGTGCTACCCTGCCTCGCTTGCCTCGATATCCCTTTAAGCATGATCAAGAACAATCTCTGCATTCACAAATCAGAACATTCCTGGATAATGAGGTGCTCATCCACTGCATTTCTCCTGCAAATACACCCCTGTTCACAAGAAAAGTTATCCCTGGTGAACCTCCAAGATACCATTTGGTTCAGGACTCAGGAGCAGTCATTGCTGTCACGGATAATGAGAACCCTGTGGTCCCCAAAGCTCATGTTCTTCTCAGCCAAGTAGCTTCTTCAGCTGCAAACTTCAAAAGTCTATGATTTCTGCAATGTCTTCTTCAGTGTCCCACTACACAAGGACTGTCAATACCCTTCTGCTTTCAATTATCAGGCCCACATGAAGGAGGATGCTTCAAAGGGGCACAGAACTCACCCAGCCATTTGACTCAAGCCTTGCAGGACATGTATGATATTCACATCAGTCTACCACAGATGAAGACCAGACTGCAGCGGATGAACCTCTTCATGACTGTCTTGAACAAGCGGAGGCTGAAACCTCCCATCTTCCTACTGTCTCTACATCCAAGTTGGAGAGCCTAGACTATGTCTTCACAGATGGATCCAGATATGCGGACGACCAAGGACGATTCCATACAGGATTTGGTGTGGTTACCTTGCAAGAAACCATGAAGGCTGCATCTTTACCTTCGAGAATGCCAGCCCAAGAAGGTGAACTCTGAGCTGTAACTGAAGCTTGTAAGCTCGCCGAAGAGAAGACCATGAACATATACACCGACTCAGCCTATGACTTTGGCCTGAAGTGGGCCCTGCGAGGTTTCCGGACAGCTAGTGGAACGCCCATCAAGAATCAGGAAGCCATTCAGACTCTGATGCATGCTCTCCAATTGCCAGTTCAAGTGGCCGTTTAGAAGACTAAAAGCCCATGGAAGAATAGAGACAGTGGAAGTAGAAGACACCTACAGAGCAGACTTGGCTGCAAAGGCCACAGCTCTTTTCCCAGAGATTCGAGAGGAAACAGGAGTGGCTGTATATGTGCTGACCAGAGCAGAGAAGAAAGAAAGAGAATGTGAGAAGAAAGAAAGAGAATGTGAGAAGAAAGAATGAGAATGTAAGAAGAAAGGAGAATGTGATAAGAAAGAAGAAGAAGGTGAGAATAAAGAAGAAGGAAAGAGTAGAGAGGAACAAGAAGAGAAGAACCAAGGACAAGATGCATTGAATCCAGGTGTTAATCTGTTGAGACAATCTCAAACAACCTGAACAAGCCCGAAGGAAAGGAAAGTGGGGAGGAATTGGGAGCAGAGATACACCAAGATAGATTCTGGAGGAAAGACAATAGACTTTGTTTACCAAGGGCATTATATCCAGCTGTAGTACAATGGGCTCATGATACTACCCACAGATGAACTAGCCAGATGATTTCTTCAATCAACAAGATATACCTAGCACCCAGAATCTTCATTTCCCACGGCAAGTAGTTATGCTAGAAGTTGTGAAATATGCAATACTTGTAACTCAGGAGGACTGATGCCAACACCAAGGAAGCATTTGGCTAAACCCTATATCCTCTCCAGCGGACCCAGACTGAACACATTGAATTACCCAAGAGTGGAAAGTACAAGTAGTGGTGGTGGATATGTTCTCAGGATGGCCTGAAGTCTACCCAGTTACCAACATGACTGCCAGAATCACTGTGAAGAAACTATTGACTGAGTTGATATGCAGATTTGGGATCCCTGAGGTTATTGAATCTGACCAAGGACCTGCCTTCACTGCAGAAGTAACCAAAGACATTTGGAAACTAGTAGGAGCTGACCTCGGCCTGCACACTCCCTACCAGCTTGAATTCAGCAGAAAAGTGGAAAGAATGAACGCCACTCTGAAGAACAAAATTCTGAAAGCTAGCAAATAAACATCTCTTCCCTGGCCCGAGATCCTACCCATTACACTCTATTCTGTCAGAAATACCCCTAGGTAGCCCCACTGGTCACACTGCTCAGGAGATAGTGTTCTCAGGCCTGCCCAGACTAGGGAGGTAGCATCTAGGGAGGTACAACAGTTGAGTGCAGGGAATGATAGCCTTGTAAAATATGTTATAAATCTGTGTAATGAATTGAAACTAATGCATGCCATAGTGTTCTCCTCCATTCCAGATCCAGACTCTGATCAAAGCTACATCCTGGTGACTTTGTGTGGGTGCAGAAACACGTCAGAGATTCTCTGGAGCCCAGATTTGACCATACCAAGTACTCCTGATGTCCCCAACCTCAATGAAACTTGAAGGAAGACCCACCTGGGTGTATGCTTCACACTGCAAGAAAGTGACTACGACCAATAAGTCATCATGAACTTTTCCCTTATCCTTTCATATGTTGTCTAGTCTGGATGTGTGTAAAAATGCAAGAGGGACAACCAAGGGGGGTGCCTGATGAATTCAAAGCTAGGGACCAGGTCAAAGGGTTTGAATCACTTACGCCCCAGATAACAATCAACAAAAGTATGAACTGGGTAAATTACATCTATTATGATCAATAGAGGTTTGATAATTACACCCGAGATGCCTTACAAGGTATAGCTGAACAATTAAGCGCCACCTCCATCGTGACTCTCCAGGATCATTGAGGGTTATGAGATTGTAAACAATCTGATCTGAGGTGGCACCTGGCGGTCGTTGGTCAACAGTCATCCTTACCATCAAAGGCTCTGCGAGGAGGCTGGCGGTTGCTTGCTTGGTTCAGTGGGTTCAACACCCGCTCCGCCTATTCACCCTGCTGTCTATAACTTGTTCAGTTTAGGGAAGAGCATCAATCATCATTCACGCTCTAGGGGGAGCGTTAGAACAGATTTTGATATTTTTAGGGGGGACTGTCAAGTTGGAAATTTAAGGAAAAAACATCAGAAGTCTGTTTCATCATTATATTCTTATTAAGCTCATCAGATAGTTTGTTAAACTGCTTTCACTGCTATACATCCATATCGAAGTATCAGATATCTCTCACACAGCTTTCCTTGAGACAGATGCATTGCCTGTTAGAAGCAAGAAAGTCAAGGCCTTCCTCCTTCCCCCAGATAATACAGAGAGCTTCGGAATGTATCATATCAGCTAATGCTTCATACGTACATGCAAATTATAACTTGTCTCTTAGCGACCACCAATTAACCAATCATGTAGTTATAAAATAGTCATGTGATTAAAAAAGTGCTATTGGAATGTAATTTACTGTGATTAAACTTCAGATTACATGCCCGAAACGGAAGGTGTCGGTTGTGTTTCTCAAGCTCTGGCTGCCGGCAGCAATAATAATAATATAATTCGGAGGAGGCATTAATTGGATAAGGAGTGGATAAAAGATAGATTCCACACCTGATTTTATTATCTCGACATTGGAAATGGCACATGGTAACTGCCAGGGGTGCCAATAGGGCAGTTCTCCTGTCAAGGGCTCTAATCAAAAAGCGGCCTAGTCATATGTTAAAAAATAGGAACTAGTAATGGGTGGGGGCCCCATTTGATTTAGCTGCATGGGGCCCTGAAACGATTAATAGATGACAGATGGCAGCCCTGGCTACTCCTGCACCTCCTTTAACTACGACCCTGCCAGCTGAACCTCCGTGTTCCCCATTGGGATGTTCTCGCTGCCACCACATATATGACATGTTCTTGGTCCCTGATGCAAAAGGTGATAGGGGTCTCCTGCCAGTTACCATGTGCCATTTCCAATACCGATGTCTTCTTATGTGTCAAAAGGGCCCCGTAGCAGCTGCTAACACTGTATCTGCTGTGGCTATGCCCTCCTCATCTTTTCGGTTAGCCATTGAAAGGAATTAATTATTTTAGCCTATGAATTATTTTCTGTGACTCTTAGAGCCTAATTGCCTTGACTAAGTTGTACCACGTATCCAGTTTACCTGTTTTTGTATAACAATGAACCTGGTCATCCTCTCCCATTGACTTTAATGGGAATTGGCAGGCTACTGACACCCCTTTCACAGTAGCCTGACCCCAAAACCAGCAGAAATGTCCTTATAGACACTGAGAATAAAATTAGCCGGAAGAAATTAGTATTTGAAACAAGATTTATTTACATAGAACCTTGAATATCGTTGTCTTTTCCAGCTGCATGACCCCAAAAGCAGCAGAAATGACCTTTTCAACACTCTATAAAATTAGCAAGAATAAAAGAGTCTTTAAAAAAAAAAATAGGGCCTCGATTATCGCTGTTTTTTTTACAGCAGCATGACTCCAAAAGCTGCAAAAATGATCTTTCGAACACTCTTTAAAATTTTGAAGAACATCATACTTTTTGAAACATCAATTTCACAAATAGGGCCTGGATTATAGCTGTTTTTTACAGCAGCATAACCCCAAAAGCTGTAAAAATGACCTTTCTGACACTTTAAAATTTTGAAGAAGGAATGACTGAAACAACAATTTAACGAATAGGGCCTGGATTATAGCTGTTTTTTACAGCAGCATGACCCCAAAAGATGAAAAAATTAACTTTTGGACACTTTAAAATTTTGAAGAAAAAATGACTGTTTGAAACAACATTTTTTGGAATAGAACCTTGACTATTGCTGTCTCTTAACATCAGCATGACCCCAAAACCTGCTAAACAAAACACTGCTAAAAATTTTGACGAAGAAATTAGTAATTGGAATAAGGTTATTTTCAACAAAACCTTTACTATTGGTGTCTTTTACAGTCTCCTGACCACAAAACCAGCAAAATGACCTTTAGGACACTCTGAATACAATTAGCAATAAGAAATTAGTATTTTGAAAAAAAAAAAAAAATAAATAGGACCATTTCTTTTTAAAATAGGAATGTGTAGTTCACATTGTGAAATAGACCTGCTACTAATCGGGGACCTCGGCAACTGGGGAAACAAAATCATCTGAGATCCACGCTTGATTCAGTTTGATAAAAGTCAAACGATCCACATTCTCAGGGGAAAGCCGGATACGTTTGTCTGTTATTACTCCTCCAGCTGCGCTGAAGGTCCTTCTATGGCGTGCCAAAAAAAAACTCGGGTCATTCATCCATTTTGGACACCCAGAAATCGATTGGGTCCGGAAAACATCCAAAAACATTGGTGTTTAACTGAAGGTAGTCGTGGACCATGGTACTAAGGCGGTCTCTGTGTGTCTGATTTGTGCCCTGCATTACAGGTGTTGGTGAGGTGGTAAATAACGATTGCCAGAGGTCACCCATTAGGTTTCTGACACAATGCCTGCTGCTGCTGCTACTACAACTACTTGACACTCTACTGCTGTCACGTTGCTGTTCCACCGTGACATTAGAACGTGAAGAAGATGCAACAGATGTCTCGAGTTGATCAATGAGCTCGGTTTCAAATTCCTAAATTCGACTGTCAATTTGTGTGGGTAGAAGGAAAGTGCTGACTTTCGCTTTGTAACGTGGATCAAGTAGGGTGGCCACTCAGTAACTGCTGTTCATTTTGATTGCTTTAACGCTGGATCATGTTGCAGGAAATGGATCATCCAATGACTCATGTGAGAGATGCAGCCAGGATTTCCCAAGCCTCGGGGTCAAGGGGCACTAAACAGATCTTGCTCGTCTTCCTCCTTCACCTCAAATCTGTGCCAACCTCTTTCCAACACAGGGACATTGGTACCGTCAGTGTCCAGCCATGCCTCATTCTCCTCCTCCACTTCCTCATCCTCAGCATCAACACAGCCATGGCGAGCCTCATACGCTGTACTCTGAGAGCTGAAGCGCCGCCCTGCACCAGCCCTGGACCCCGAACCACCGCCTAACGAAGACCTATAAAGTTGGGAAACTGTCGGGCCTTCTAGATCCGACGGCGAGTAAGGCTCTGTGTCCACATCTGTGTCCGCCTCCTCCTCTGTCACTGCTGGGACCTGCTGTTTCAGAGTGTCCAACACTTGTTCCAGAACTAATATCACCACAATGGTCATGCTGACAAGGGCATTGTCCTCACTGACCATTTTGGTGGCTTCTTCAAAACTCACAAGGATGGTGCAGAGGTCTTTCACCTGCCTCCACTCTCTATGGCTCAACACCTCAAGGTCCGCACCACTGCTTGTCAGGCCATGCGCCACTTCATACTGCTTAATGGCATTGAGCTGCTGCCACAATCGCTGGAGCATGTGGAGGGAGGAATTTCAGCGTGTTGTCACATCAACAATGAGACGATTGACGGGGAGGCCAAGATGATACTGCAACACAGCCAGTCAGGTCGAAGCAGGGTGCGAACGCCAGAAGTGTGCATGCAGTCAAGACCCGGGTAGCGCTTTAGACATTTCTACACAACCAGGTTCATGACATGTGCCATGCAAGGGCTGTGCTCAAGCCTACCGATCGTAAGGGCGGCAAGGAGATTTCTTCCGTTGTCGCAAACCACCTTGCCTGGCGCCAGGTTCTTGTAACCCAGCCACAGCTCGGTCTCATTGCACAGAGCCATCCACAGCTCTTAACCTGTGTGTTGACAGTCTCCAAGACACATTAATTTCAACACGACCTGGTTTCTCTTGGTACGTGATGCTACCTGATAGAGCTTGGGTATCGGAAATCTGCACCATCCCTGCAGTGTGGAAGAGGGTGCGCTGAGTATGAGACCCACCATCTTCACCAGAGACATCCACCCAACTCACCCAGTGAGCTGTCACAGAGATGTAGCGCCATTAACCTGCTTAATAGTCCATGTATCTGTAGTCAGAAGGACTTTTTTGGGCACAGATGCAGCCAACGCGCTGGAGATTTTTACTGACACGTGGCTGGCCAGGGCAGGGCCTACTTGGCAGCTGGTATTGGGGGCAGGCCAGGGCCATGACATAGCTTAACCAATCTGTGTCCACCAGTCGGAAAGGCAACATTTCCAAGGCCAAGAGCCTGGCAATGCCGACATTCAGGCTTTTGGCTTTAGGATGGTTGTGATGAAAGTGTTTCTTCTGCTCCCACACCTGGAACACAGAAGGCTGGCTGCATGACTGGCCACTGTACGGCATGCAGGTCAAACTGGTGGAAGGAGAAGGTGTAGGCGGTGTCTCTGGTGGTGGTGGTAATCGGGCGACGGTGTGTGGCACTGGGGCAGATGGTTGCTCATGCCGCTCCGGTACATGGGCAGCAGAGGAACGCTTAGTCTTGGAAGTGGTGGAGGAGGAGGAGACAGAGGGTGTCACAGTGGTTAGAAGCCCAGGACCTGTGTGGCCTTTTTTCTCCAAGTCATTCTTCCACTTCAATTCATGCTTTAGCTGCATGTGCCTATTAATGTTCGTGGTGGTTAAACACTTTAGATTCTTCCCTCTACTGACGTGTTGAATGCATATGACGTCACTTGGCGAGTCTGAGGTATGATCGAAAAAGACCCAGGCTTCACAGGTAATGGACCTCTTCGACGGCGATAACCTAGTAGCAGTGTTTCTGCTGCCACCACTGACCATGGCAGGCAGACTAATCTCAACAGACTTGTGCCACCGCCCTCTCCCTTTCTGAGGGCGGAGCTGCACTGACACTACCCCATCATCTTCCTACTCATTCACTGATGAAGCGCTCTCAAGCAAATGCTGCTGAAAAGACAACGTTTCATCCGCATTGTCATTATCAACATCATCATCATCACAGATGACTTCCTCGTCCTGACAGTCTACATCCTGAAGCTGCGGGCTAGAAGCCACAGGCACTGCAAGGCATTGCTGACCGCTCGGATTTCTGCCGACTGACCAGCTTCCTTCTCCTCTGACGGCATCAGCGATTGGGCATCAGAGCAGACAAAATCATCCTCTTTGGCCTCTTTTGAAATGCCTTCTGACCCCATCCGCATTGTGTCATCAAAGAGGTCTTCAGAAGATTATCCACAGTGGTCTGTACATGGGTTGACATTTGGGCTGCCTTTGCTTCAGGTTGGACAGATGCTGACGATGATGATGACGACATTTGTGCCCGTGACTGAGAGGACGAGGAGGTAAAACCACTGGATGCAGGTTGCGTTAACCACTGAAGAACAGATTGGCAATGCTCTTCATTACTGAGATTCACAGGTAACCGACCGAGCGATGACAGGCCTGATGGTCCTGCAACTGACGATGTGCTTGCTTGCGTGTTGTCCGGAGCACTGGAAGGAGCGCCTTCTCTTGTACCTCTAGCTCCACGTCCTATCCCCCTCTTTGCTCGTATGTCTACCACCTGTAGTTCGCTCCATGTTCAGAAACATAAATATTAAAAGGGTATAGAAGATTTTTTCAGTCTCTTATTGAAAAACTGTACTGCAAAGACAGCAAATCACAGGTGTTCTTAAATCCCTATAACTTCCAACTGGTAACTAGGATTAGAAACAGAACTGTTTCTATCGAATATCTCTGAAATGCGGTCTTATGGAAGAACTGTAACACCAAATCAACAGTGTTATTCCTTGAGTCCCTGTAATTTACAACTGCCAAGTAGGACTAGCAATTGACTTTTTACTACGGATTATCTAAGAAATGTTGTCTTTTATGATAACCAGGAGTAGAAATAGAAATGTTTTCTAGTGAATACTTAATAAATGTGGTCTTTTCTGGCAACCAGGAGTGCAAATAGAATTTTTTTCCACGGATTATCTAAGATACGCGGTCTTTTCTGACAACCAGGGGTAGAAATAGAAATATTTTCTACGGAATAACAAATAAATGCGTTCTTTTCTGATAACTGACAACCAGGAGTACAAATAGAATATTTTTCCACGGATTATCTAAGATATTAGGTGTTGTGGAACAACTCTGACAACCAATCAACAGTGTACTTCCTTCAGCCCTTGTAATTTAGAACTGCCAAGTAGGACTAGCAATTGATTTTTTTCTACGGAATAGCCAAGCAATGTGGTCTTATGCGACAAGCATTAAGGATTATAAACAGGTTATTTTAATATGGAATATCTTGGAAATTAGGTTTTATGGAAGAATCGGGTCTTTTACACCGACTGTCCCGTCCCCCCACAAAAAAAAAAAAAAAATGCTGCATGAGAAGAAAGGGAACGGAAGGAAGGTTTTCTGCCAAAAAGCTGTGTATCAAAGCTATTTCGATTTAGGGCCGATTTCCTAAGTGTCCTGTACACTGGCTGTCCATATTACACTGCAACACAGATACAGATATTGTGGCCAAGGAATGACATTTTCCAGAATAAAACTGTATAGAACAGTGATTTCTTATGAGAGATTAACACAGCTGTGTATGATGCTGAAGTTCCAACCCACAACCCTAGTGGCCCCTCTCCTCAGAAACTGATTGCAGGTAGTTAAGGCAATACAGAATTAAAATATGCTATCTCACAGAGATTTGATATGAGAGATTAATGTAGTTGTGTCAGATGCAGCAGCTGTCCCCCCCCCTCCCCTTGAACCAAAGGTCCTCCATCTCAGAAATTGAACCGAGGAACTTTAGGGCAGAGCAGCTGTATCCAAATTTCTGACTAATACTGACTATAATTGCCTAATTTTGCGGTACCCTAACCTAACTAATCAATCTAGCAGCCTTTCAGTATTGAAAACGCTGGGAAAGAGTGTCTACTAGCTTTGAAAAAAGCTGAGCAGAGAGACAGCTATCCGTTCTGTTCACAGTGTGGAAGCTAATGGCGGCGAGCAGGAAGTGCCGTGACATAGATAAAACAAGGTCATGTGATTTTAGCAGCCAATGAGATCCCTACACCCCCCACTGGTGACGTTCTTGACCCCCCTCTGTGCTCTGCGCTGATTGGCTGGCCGCCAAAAGTTCAGGAAGCTGCAAAAATGGGGCGAG
The DNA here is from genome assembly GCA_025379985.1 of Phyllomedusa bahiana. NCBI lineage: Eukaryota > Metazoa > Chordata > Amphibia > Anura > Hylidae > Phyllomedusa > Phyllomedusa bahiana. Next base: position 18,300 of record JAODAL010005066.1, read on the forward strand.
CTGAATTCGCGCTCATGATTTTTGAACAGACTTTAAGGAAAAAAATTAGATCAAATCGGAACCTCGATAAACGTGAAAATCGGCGTGATTTAAATTTTTCTTGATTAGATCGCTCATCACTATCACAAATAAAGCTTGCCCGATCAGTGAATAATTGATAAAAATTTAAAATCTTCAGAAAAAGTTAAATTTTGAAATTTCACCTCCACCTTGCTTTAAATTAAGTCCCCAAAGGGTTATCAAACTTCTTAAATTCTGTTTTGGGTTCAGTTTCTTAGGTGGAGTAATTTATGGGGGTATCTAACATACATGCCTATCTAAGCCACGTTGAAACTGGACTGGTACCTAAAAAATCTGTGCTGTAAATTTTATTGAAATTGTGAAAAATTGTTACAAAATTTCTAAACCCCTTGCTGTTGTAAAAAAAATAAGACATTTAAAAATGATGCCAACTTACAGTAGACATATGATAGATGCTAGTTAATTTTGTGTTTTATAACTAACTAACTAACTGTCTTGGAGAAATTTTTGAACTATATAAATTGCAATTTTATTTCAAATTTTCAAAACATTTTGATATTTTTCACAAATAAACAAGGATTGTATGGACAAAAATATATTATTAACCCTAAGCACAATGTGTCACAAGAAAACTTTCTGAATAGGTAAAATATCAAAATGTTATTGCTACATTTGTGGAAACCTCTAGTGTTTTCAGGCTGAAGTACCTGAGATGATGTCACAGTCACATGACTCGCAGGTACTTTAGCCCAGAACGTAGAGAGCAATGTGTAAGTGAAAGTTCAATGTATACACACACATACATATACACTAACATCACGTACACACATTTATACAATCACACAAATAATCCCTTATCTTAAAGTGTGGCTACAGGGGCTTGCTGAGACTTCTAGTTCCCCAGCATGCAACACTTTGGCATATATATACACAGTACATACCCTATAGTCAAAAACTATATGTGTATGTGTGTGTATATACACGCTGGTACTTGTAGTTCCACAGCAGCTGCCAGGGAACTAAATGTCCCAGCATGCAGTGTCTGCACCTGTTGTGTTAAAAAAAAAAAAAAAGTCCCCCAAAAATAAGCCCCGGCCTGTTTTTGGAAATGAAAATTATAGAAGACCCGGTCTTATTTTTGGAAAAAACATGGTGTGTAGTTAGTGCAATCTATGAAAGAATTTCATAAATTGCAAGCAGACCTGGAAATCCTGAGGGCTTGACTATCCATTTGGCAATGAGTTTCAATGTCGATAAATGTAAAGTTTTGCATCTGGGTACTAACAATCTACAGGCACCATATGGATAGGATAGTTGTAGATCATAGAATACAGAACAGCATGTAAAGTCAATCAGCTGACTCTAAGGCCAACAGGATATTGGCGTGTATTAAAAGAGGCATGGACTCACGGGACAGGGCTGTAATATTACCGCCATATCAAGCATTGGTGCAGACTCGTTTGAAATATGCTGTTCAGTTCTGCGCCCCAGTATATAGAAAAGATGTAATAGAGTTAGATAAAGTACAAATGTTAATACTTACCTAGCCATATAAAACATCTGGATCCAGTCTGATATCGGGAATGAGATTTTCCTTAGGGAAGATTGTTTATTGCTTTATTCTTTCCAAAGTCTTCACCAGTATAGTTAAAAACTCCATATCCCCTCCCTTCATCCACATTTTTCCACACTCTTGGTTGAACTTGATGGACACGTCTTTTTTCAACCGTACTATGTACCAACTATGTAGTTGTACAGAAAATTCTGTGACTTCTCCGTATCTATGAGAACCTCACATATTGCCCCTAGAATTTTTGCATCACTTCCAAATTAAAAGATCTTTTCTATTGACTCTTCATTCTGACATGTCAGATATATCCAATTTGGTAATAAGCAAAAATATTTATGACAGGGTGGTTGTTTAACTCCACAATAATTACAAATTAGCAACAGGTTAAACCTGTTTGTTGACCCCAATGCTTTATATAATGATATCTGATTTCTTAAAGGGCACAACCTGAAATACAAAACAGATGGCACTGGGTTTGTATTCACCATATACTTTATTTTATGGCCAGCATATTCTGGCTACATTCCTAAATTAAAACATTACTTTTTTAATGTAAAGGACAGATCTATCATTCATGAACTCTATGTAGCACTTTCCTGTGGTCCAAGCCGTGCTTCCAGGGCAAGACTTACATTGCGCAGAACACCCTGATACTGTGGATACTCCTGCTGGATCTGGTGAACGAGTGTGCTGATTGTGTGTATGCAAGTTTCTTGTTTTTGTTTTTCTGCTTCCAATGTTTGTAGGTTGCTGAAAACTGGAATGTAATGGCTTTCCTTCACAGCTTGTAAATGCTTTACACGAGTCTGAAAATCCACAATTTGTGACAAGTTCTAGTTTGATAGAAAACAGAGAGGAAAAGTCTCAATAATAAAATAATGTTCAACTAAACAACATTCTAAAATATATGCATAAAACATTACATGACATTTCTTTTCTTGCAGTTGCTCGATTTCATTTTCCATGGACCTGGTATCCAATTTCAGGCTAGAGATACAATGCTGTTTTTCTGAAATGGCAGCACTGAGAGTAGTTTGAGTGTCTTTAAGGTCAGAGATGGTGTTGTTACATTCATCTGTATCCTAAGCAATATGAAGAACAGACTGTTATTTTATTTGTCCATATGTTTAATTTAGTATATTAGTGAATAAAGTGGCATCACATTACAGATAGGACATAATTTTCACTTTTCACTAAAACATCTATGAAATATTGAGATCAAATGGTAATGAGATCAAATAAAATCACAGGCATGTGTACAGGGTGTTCCTGGTGTGTTCCGTCACACCCTTTTGAATATAAATATATTTATATATATGCATACAGTTGAAACCAGAAGGCACACATGCATGTTTTTCTCATTATCTGACATGAAATCAGAATAAACCTTACCCGTTTTTGGTCAATTAGGATTACTAATTATTTATATTTGCTAAATGCAAGAATAATGAGAGAATTTTTTAAGGCATTTTTATTGCTTTCTGCAAAATCAAAAGTTTCCTTCCATTTCCTCATGACAGAACTGGTATACCTGAGCCATGTTTGAAGGTCACCTTGCTCGCATCTGCCTTTTCAGCTTTTCATTGGTCACTCCAAAACATTGACTCGGTTATCCTTAAGCCACTTTGTAACCAGTTTGGCAGTATGCTTTGGATCGTGCATGCTTTTCTCACTATCTGACATGAAATCAGAATAAACCTTACCAGTTTTAGGTCAATTGGGATTACCAAAATTATTTATATTTGCCAAATGCCAGAATAATGTGACAGAGAGAATTTTTAAGGCATTTTTATTACTTTCTGCAAAAGCAAAAGTTTACACACACTAGGATTACTATGCCTTTCACAGGGGATTATGGGAAAGGAGCTCGGAAGCTCCCTGCTGGATGTAACAAATCCTCAATTTACTTCTGATTCACTGAATCTTTGAGAAGCAAAAAGGAATATTAGCCAAGCCAATATCACTCATCAACACACATCCGTTTCGGGGTTTTGCCCCTCATCAGTGTAGAGCAGAGTGATACTGGCTTGACTAGGTGGGAGGCAATAAGTGGCTGAGAAAGGGGAACATCTCTCCTTGAGGAGAGCACCAGTTAAGGCGTGTAAAGTTAGATTGCCTTTTAGCCCTCTACTAAGCATCTGCATATCACAAGGCATTATAGTGTATGCCTTTTTAAACAATTTGGGACAGCCCATATGATGATGTCATGTCTTTGGAAGCTTCTGGTTTATTTGCAACATCTGAGTTAATTGGAGGCACACCTGTGGATACCTGTGTGTAACATCATGGGAAAGTCTAAATAAATCAGCCAAGATATCAGGAAGAGAATTGGGTACTTTCACAAGTCTGGTTCATCCTTGGGTGCAATTTCTAGATACCTGAAGGTAAACCGTTAATTTGTACAAACATTTATATGCAAATACAAACAAGATGGGCGTGTCCAGCCATCACTAAAGATCCAGCAGGGTAATGAGGAAGGTGGAGCTTTAATATAGGGTCAGCTACCGGCAATCACCAATTACCGGCGCTCTGGCCCTTTAAATCAGAGCAAGACGGGGACGCGTGCACCGGCCGGCAGGAGGACGCGGAAGCACAGGAGCGCAGCTAGGTGAGTATAGGCACCTCGGGGAACAAGTGCGCCCGCGGCCCGATACACGGACCACAGCGCCACTCGCCCCCGGCATCGAGACCCAAGCTGGGCGGCACTTTCTGTACCCCTCCCCCTTTGGCCTCCCCTTCTTTCTGGCCCGGAGGAACTTCTGTACCAGCTTACAATCCAAGATGTTGTCTTCCGGCTCCCAAGACCTCTCTTCAGGAACAAACCCCTTCCAGTCAATAAGGAAGTGCCGTTTACCCCTGATCGTCTTCACGTCCAGAATTTTACAGTGAAGATGTTGGTGGAGACAGCTTTGGAGGACGTGGGAGAGGCCCTCTTCCTTGAAAAATGGTTCAGGACCACAGGTTTTAGCAACAAGACATGGAAGGTGTTCGGAATGCGCATGGTAGGCGGGAGCCGGAGTTTATAGGCAACCGGGTTGATGCGCTTGAGAACTTCAAATGGCCCTATTTAACGGGGACCTAGTTTGTAACTGGGTACCTTGAGCCAAATATATCTGACTGATAGCCACACCTTGTCCCTAGGGGAGAAGACCGGGGGAGTCCTTCGATTCTTATCCGCTTGTGTCTTCATGCGCGCAGAAGCTTGATGCAGTGACAGGCGTGTCTGGTTCCAAATGGCCAGCATATCCTGGACCAAAGCATCGGATGCTGGGACCTCGGATGGGGAAGATCACGGGAGTGAAGGGCGGTGATGCTGGCCGTAAACAATGTAGAAGGGGGAAGCACCAGCGGTTTCTGAGTCCAGGGAGTTATATGAAAAATCCAACTAAGGAAGTAAGCTGGCCCAGTCATCCTGACGTGCCGAGACAAAGTGGCGCAAATAGCCCCCCAGGACCTGTTGACTCCTTCCACTTGACCATTCGTCTGCGGGTGGTAGGCTGAGGAGAAATCCAGGTTCACCTGTAGCTGAGGGCAGAGGGCCTGCCAGAACCTAGAAATGAACTGGACCCCCGATCCAAGACCATATGCTGTGGAAGTCCATGCAGACGAAAGATGTGCATGATAAATAGGCTGGCCAAGCGAGGAGCTGATGGTAAACCTGGCAAAGGGATAAAATGCGCCATTTTCGAGAACCGATCCACGACAACCCAGATGATGGTGTTCCCGGAGGAGGAAGGAAGGTCGGTGATGAAGTCCATCGCCACATGAGACCAAGGAGTCCTGGGGATAGGCAGATGCTGCAGCAGACCTGTGGGTTTGTGATGAGGGGTCTTGTCACAGGCTCACGAAGTCTCTTACGTCCTTAGCAAGGTCCGGCCACCAATAATGCTTCCTCGGCCCCTGGCAGCCATTGCTTAGGGTTGGTGCTGTAATAGGGGCCACCAACGTAGAGTAGTGTGGAATGAACTGTCGATAATAGTTGGAGAATCCTAGAAAGCGTTGTATGGCCCGGAGACCAACCCGCCTCGGCCATTGCAATATGGCAGACAGTTTTGCATGATCCATCTGCAACCCTCGGTCCGAGATGATGTAGCTGAGGAACGGAAGGCTGGTTTGGTGGAAAAGGCACTTCTCTAACTTGGCAAAGAGGTGATTAGCTCGTAGCCATTTCAGCACCTGGCGAACATGAATGCGATGAGTATCCAGATCAGCAGAGAACACCGGGATATCATCCAGGTAAACCACGACACAGGTATAGAGGAGGGCCCTGAAAATGTCATTCACGAACTCCTGGAAAGATTGCTGGGGCATTACACAGCCCAAAGGGCATGACCAGGTATTCAAAGTGCCCGTCGCGAGTATTTAAGGCCGAATATATGCCGACATAGCTTGGGTCTCAGATGCAGACAATGGATAGACCCTGCACCTGGGAGCACTGTTTCCAGGCAGCAGGTCAATTGGGCAGTCGTACCGCCAGTGAGGAGGAAGGGTCTCCGCTTGATTCTCAGAGAATACGTCAACGAAGTCCTGGTATGCAGCAGGAAGTCCAGGCAGCAGTTTGTGAGGCACCGGCGGAGAGGTAGGAAGCATCGGGCGAGGTGCCACCAGACAATGGTCCCCAGAGAAGGACATCTCCAGTCTTCCAGTCAAGCGTAGGGGCATGGTGTTGCAGCTACGGCAGCTCCAATAAAATCGCCGAAGAAGACCAGAGAAGCACATAGAACTCAATCCTCTCCTTATGCAGGGCCCCCACCTAGAGAGACAATGGTTTGGTAACATACAAGATGGAATCACTCAGGAGCTCCCTGTTGACCGACAAAATCACCAGAGGCTTCTCTAGGTGGATTACTGGGAGGCGGTACTTGGTCACCAGCGAGGTGTGGATGAAGTTCCTAGCCAATCCAGAGTCCAAGAAAGCTGAGGCCTGGAACGAGAGTCCTGTGTCAGTCATGACCCGTACCGGCATTGTAAGGCGTGGAGAGGGGGAACTTGCACCTAGAGATGCCTCTCCCACGAAGCCTAGGTGCGAGTGTTTCCCGTCTGTTTAGGACGCAACGGACAGTCCATACGGACTGGTGCAATACGGGCACAAATTTTCTCCCCGCCTGTGGAAATGGCAGTGGGGGTCTCTGGAAATCCGGAGCCGTGAGCGGGAGCCGAGGAGACCGAACAGACGGAGATCCTCTTCCCTCTCCACGAAGCGCACGTCAACACGGGTGGCAAAGTGGTTCAGTTCGGACAGTGAAGTGGGAATATCTCTCGCAGCCAACGTGTCCTTTAATCTACTGGAGAGACCTTTCTTGAAAGTGGCGCATAAAGCGGCCTCATTCCAGGTCAGTTCTGATGCCAGGGTGCGGAACTGGACGGCATAATCTCCCACCGAGTAGTCCCCTTGGCGCAGGTTCAGGAGTGCGGTCTCAGCAGATGATGCCCGAGCGGGTTCCTCAAACACCGCGGTGAATTCCTTGAAAAAGGCCTGTAGGTCCCCGGTCACTAAATCACTCCTGTCCCAGAGGGGTGTAGCCCATGCCAAGGCCTTTCTGGAAAGCAGACTAACCACAAAAGCCACTTTAAAGCGTTCGGATGGGAACTGGTCGGCCATCAGCTCCACGTGCATAAATAAATCCTCTGCAGAGCTTTGGGTCACTGTCGTACTTGGAAGGAAGCGAAAGCCGGAGCATTGGATCCACAGAGGCCATCGGGACCACCGGAGCTGAAGCAACTGCTGGAGGAGGCGTAGGCTGCTATTGGGCGGTGATGAGCTGCTGCATCATGGCGGTTAACTGATTCAGTTGTTGCACATGTCGCGCCAGTTTCTGGGACTGCTGGGCAACAATGGTCGTCAGATCTGCCACACTGGGCAATGGCACCTTGGCGAGATCCATAGCTGGATCTTACTGTAACGATGAAATGGGTAGTGGATATACTGGACCGCCGCAAGCGATGGTGAAAGCCGCACCAGGGAGCGGAGTCAAAGTGGGCCCCGGTGTTCACCAGAGCCCACTGCTAAGCGGGATGGACTTGCTGTGGCGGGAGTGTACCAGGTCGCTACCTCTGACGCGACTAGCTTGCGGAGGTAGCCGTAGTGCGGAAGGTACCAGGTTGTCGGGCAAACTCATCGTCGGGGACAGGCAGGCAGGTCAGGGCAGGCGGAGAAGATTCAAAGTCAGTAGACAGGAGTCGAAGGTACGGTACGCGGAATAAAAACACAAGGGGCCCTATGGAATGCTTTCTCTGAAGGCTAAGAGCACTAAAGATACAGTAGGGTAATGAGGAAGGTGGAGCCTTAATATAGGGTCAGCGACCGGCAATCACCAATTACCGGCGCACTGGCCCTCTAAATCAGAGCAAGCTCTAATTGTACAGGAGCGCGGCTAGGTGAGTATAGGTGCCTCAGGGAACGAGTGCGCCCGCGGGCCGATACACGGACCGTGGCGCAACTCACCCCCGGCACCAGGACGCGCCGCTGTTTGTAACAGGAAGAAACTCCGGAAAAAGTATGGGGTTTCCTTTCGAATATCTAAATACCTGCCCTTATGGGACCATAGAGAGTTTCAGGCGTGGAAGAAAAGCTTCTTTTATAAAACATGGCAAGCAAAAGGAATTATGGTTATTGTCCAGTTGTTTCATCCCTTGGGGAAGAGGCTGAAAACATTTACAGAGTTACGACAAGAATTTAACATTCCAAATTCTCATATGCTTCAATACCTGCTGATGAGATCTTTTTGCACAGAGACTTAGGTATATAAGAAGGGAGAGAGAAAGGAATAACTTTGATAATTTAATAGGAGAGCTATCCCCCAGAAATACAATCTCACCAATTTATGCCATTATTTGGGATCAGTACAAAAAATTTGACCCGCCCTGTGGTTTTGGGAGGTGGAGTAGGTGGACAAATACAGAGGATATAAATAAAGTTGTCCTCAGGGGTATTTCAAGAGACGTATTTCAAAATGGTGCAATCTGCCATTTATGCTTTTGACATACCAGCCACAACGACCTTCCCTGAGAGGATAACGGAGTGCCCTAAATATGAGAAGCCATTCCTGGATCTGTATCATGGATTGTGGGCGTGTCCACGAATGGAGTTATATTGGAAGAAAATTAGGAATTTATTGCTGTCCATTTAGGGGGTCCACTGCGTCTCTCTCCCTTAGTGTTCTTGTTACACGGTCAAGTAGAAGAGGGTGAGAATACAGGAAAAGAGGTCTCAGGTCTGCCTACTGTAATGCATGCCATGTTATTAGTAGCTAAACTATGTCTTTTGACGAAATGGCTCAAAGCGGATTTACCATCCACTGAAATGGTCATAACTCAATCCAAACTATATGTTATAATGGATCAAATATACACCGGGCGACATAAAGTTACTAAAACCAAAAGTTTTTTTAAAAAAAAATAGAATGCATTTACAGACATATTCCATTCGCAAGAAGAAATCGAGAGATTGGTAAATAATTTCCAATACACTAAGTGGTTTCTGACCGAAACACTGAAAGGCATGATGGGGAGATTGCATATAACCCATTAGTAAAGGATTAAGAGTATACCGATTATTCCCACTCCTCCTGTCATCTCCATTGTTACATGATTAATATGGTACGCATTACTGGCTTTTGAGTTTTAAGCTTTTGTTTACATTAATTTCTTATTGATTTGTTAGTTGATGTCAAGATAAGATAACAAAGTCCGAAATTGCATTATATAACCTTTCTTAAGTTTCTACAAATTTGGATATTTGTAAAAAAGAAAAATGTTGACACATTATATTGATGTACTCTGAAAGAGTGTGTATTGCACATTGACAAATGTTGAAATGTATTTTGCTGGCGTCAAAATGTTGTTTAAAAAAAAAAAAAAAAGACCTTGTAAAGATGCTGGCAGAAGATGGCAAGATTGTGTCATTATCCACAGTGAAATGAATACTGCATCAACATGGGCTGAAAGGCCACTCTGGCAGGAAGAAGCCATTACTCCAAAAGAAACAAAAGCCAGATTAAAGTTTGCAAATGCACACAGGAACAAAGACCTACATCTTTAGAGACATGTTCTGTGGTCTGACGACACGAAAATTGAACTGTTTGGCCATCATGACCATCGTTACGTTTGGAGGAAAAAGGGAGAAGCTTGGAAGTCTAAGAACATCATCCCAACTGTGAAACACGGGGTAGCAGCATCATGTTGTGGAGTTGTTTTGCTGCAGGAGGGACTGGTGCACTTCACAAAATAGATGGAATTGTGACGAAAGAAGATTATGTGACAATACTGTAGCAAGACCTTAAGACATCAGCCAGGAAGTTAAAGCTTGGGCGGAAATGGGTCTTCCAAATGGACAATGACCTGAAGCATACTGTCAAACTGGTTACAAAGTGGCTTAAGGATAACAGAGTCAATGTTTTGGAGTGGCCATCACAAAGCCCTGATCTCAACCCTGTTGGAAATTTATGGACAAAGCTGAAAAGGCAGGAGCGAGCAAGACAACCTACAAACATAGCTCAGTTACACCAGTTCTGTCAGGAGGAATGGGCCAAAATTCCTACAACTATTGTGAGAAGATTGTGGAAGAATATCCAAAACATTTTGGCATTTGACAAATATAAATAATTTTGAGAATCCTAATTGACATAAAACAGGTAAGATTTATTTGATTTGATTTCAGATAGTGAGAAAAAGATGCATATTTGTCTTTTTATATAGTGAATGTAAACTTCTGGTTCCAACTGTAGGCTGAGTTTACACACTGCGTCTTTGATGCTTTTTTCAACTGCATCAATGAGTTAACCGCTTCCTGACTGTCAGTCATAATAATATGGGTCTTAGTTTTTACCTCCCCACGTTCTAAAAGCCATAACTTTTTTATTTTTACATCTACACAGATACAGTCATATGAAAAAGTTTGGGCACCCCTATTAATCTTAATCATTTTTAGTTCTAAATATTTGGGTGTTTGCACCAGCCATTTCAATTTGATATATCTAATGACTGATGGACACAGTAATATTTCCGGATTGAAATGAGGTTTATTGTACTAACAGAAAATGTGCAATATGCATTAAACCAAAATTTGACCGGTGCAAAAGTATGGGCACCCCAACAGAAAAGTGACATTAATATTTAGTAGATCCTCCTTTTGCAAAAATAACAGCCTCTAGTCGCTTCCTGTAGCTTTTAATCAGTTCCTGGATCCTGGATGAAGGTATTTTTGACCATTCCTCTTTACAAAACAATTCAAGTTCAGTTAAGTTTGATGGTCGCCGACCATGGACAGCCTGCTTCAAAGTATCCCACAGATGTTCAATGATATTCAGGTCTGGGGACTGGGATGGCCATTCCAGAACATTGTAATTGTTCCTCTGCATGAATGCCTGAGTAGATTTGGAGCTGTGTTTGGGATCATTGTCTTGCTGAAATATCCATCCCCAGCGTAACTTCAAATTCATCACTGATTCTTGTACATTATTCTGAAGAATCTGCTGATACTGAGTTGAATCCATGCGACCCTCAACTTTAACAAGATTCCGGTGCCGGCATTGGCCACACAGCCCAAAGCATGATGGAACCTCCACCAAATTTTACAGTGGGTAGCAAGTGTTTTTCTTGGAATGCTGTGTTTTTGGGACGCCATGCATAACGCCTTTTTGTATGACCAAACAACTCAATCTTTGTTTCATCAGTCCACAGGACCTTCTTCCAAAATGAAGCTGGCTTGTCCAAATGTGCTTTTGCATACCTAGGTGACCTGTTTGTGGCGTGCTTCAGAAACGGCTTCTTTCGCATCACTCTCCCATACAGCTTCTCCTGTGCAAAGTGTGCTGTATTGTTGACCGATGCACAGTGACACCATCTGCAGCAAGATGATGCTGCAGCTCTTTGGAGGTGGTCTGTGGATTGTCCTTGACTGTTCTCACCATTCTTCTGTCTTTCTGATATTTTTCTTGGCCTGCCATTTCTGGCTTAACAAGAACTGTCCTGGGTCTTCCATTTCCTTACTATGTTCCTCACAGTGGAAACTGACTGGTTAAATCTCTGAGATAACTTTTTGTATCCTTCCCCTGAACAACTATGTTGAACAATCTTTGTTTTCAGATCATTTGAGAGTTGTTTTGAGGAGCCCATGATGCCAATCTTCACAGGAGATTCAAATAGGAGAACAACTTGCAATTGGCCACCTTAAATACCTTTTCTCATCATTGGATACACCTGGCTATGAAGTTCAAGCTCAGTGAGGTTACAAAACCAATGTTGTGCTTCATAAAGTCAGTAAAAAGTAGTTAGGAGTATTCAAATCAATAAAATGATAAGGGTACCCAAATTTTTGCACCAGTCAAAATTTGGTTTAATGCATATTGCACATTTGTGTTAGTACAATAAACCTCATTTCAATCCGGAAATATTACTGTGTCCATCAGTTATTAGATATATCAAATTGAAATGGCTGTTGCAAACACCCAAATATTTAGAACCAAAAATGATTAAGATTAGCAGGGGTGCCCAAACTTTTTCATATGACTGTATATAAGGGCTTTTATTTTTAAGGGATAAGATGTTATTTCTAATGGTGTCATTAACTGTACCATTGAATGTAGTGGGAAATCACAATATTCTAAGTGGAGTGAAATGTGAAAAAAAATGTAAAAAGAAATGGAACACTTTTTTTAAAGGGGTTGTCCAGGAGTTTCATAGAACACTATAGACAGCATATCCCTCTGAAGCTCTCACTGATATTTATTCTCCCCAGAACAGGTAATCATAGCGATCAATGAGAGCTATGAATTACCGTAATGTCGGCCCATACGTCGGGCTTATTGAAGCGCAATTACGCGCCAAAGTACAGACAGATGTTACGTCGTGTGAACATACAAAGCGTATTTGTGGGGCATAACTGTGCTGTAACGCTTCCAAAGTATGCCCCGCAAATATGGTAAAATCATAACGGTGAGTGCTACGATTATCTGTTGTTTTCCCTGGCACACAGTACCCGCCCACAAAAATAAGTAAATGCCACTTGTTTCGGGGGGAAAAGTGAAAGTGGATGGGAGGTGGTCCGCAGTGCTGCTGAAATTACGCACTGGAGAGCACATACTTCCAACAGCAGGTGTATAGCTGTGCGCACATGTACGTGCCACTATCAGCTGTGTGAACATGGCGTAGTGCCACACGTACTGTACGCGCCGCAGTACGCCGTGTGTTTTGGAAGTACGCGCTGAAGCATGGGGGGCCAGCCCGATCTACTTCTATTATCAGCAGCACGTAAGCGTCGCAAAGAAGTGACATACCATTTCTCTCCCCGGCTTACAATACAATAAGATTGTAGGTCGGGAGAGACAAACGTAATTCATAGTTCTCTATGAGAGCTATGAATAACCGTAATTGAGGGTGCATGTCAGGCGTATGGAAGCGAAAATACCGGTGAAATGCGCCCCGCGATTTACGCTTTGCGAACATACCCTTAGCCTGATTGCGGCAGCTAGCTAAAAACATGTGTAACCCTGACAAACGACAGGTTTAAAAAAAATTATATTCAAATATAATTCATCATCAGATTGTAGTTTACATGTCTAAGGGACACACTGCGCATAATTATGTTTTAGTGATGTGAATGGAGTGATATTGTGGATATGTGTTCAGGGATGTGGAGTCGGAGTCAGTGCCCATTTTGCAGGAGTCAGAGTCGTTGAAAAATGGACTGACTCCGATTCCCAAGATACCGTATATACTCTAGTATAAGCCGAGTTTTTCAGCCCAAAAAATGAGCTGAAAAACTCTACCTCGGCTTATACTCGAGTCACTGTCGGCGCTCGGGCGCTGCGATGGCCCGTGCGCCGGCAGGGACACTTCTACTACATGCGACTCCTCAGGGAGCGCACATAGCAGAATGCCGAGTACAGCTGACAGCAACAGGCACTGCCGTGGCCCGTCGCTGTCGGCGATCTCTTCCCCTATATGCGACTCCTCCGGAGCGCATAGAGGGGAAATACCACTGTGGAGCAGAGAGCGAGCACTCCCTGCGCCGCAGTGGACTCCGGACGGGCGCAAGCAGACTCGCGGCCGCCCAGAGTTTCCGGCACAGGCTTAGTGTGTCATCACGCTGCGTGCGCGGCCTGATGACATCATCCTGCCTGTGCCGAGAAGACAGAGCGCGCGGGAGGCCGGAGTAGCGAGGAGGCGGAGCAGCGAGGGAGTCAGGTAAGTGTTTGTTTGTTTGTTACCTGCCTATACCTGACTATTACCTGCCTATACCTGCCTATTACCAGCCTATACCTAGCCTATACCAGACTATTACCTGCCTATACCAGACTATACCTGCCTATACCTGCCTATTACCTGCCTATTACCAGCCTATACCTGCCTATACCCAGCCTATACCCTGCCTATTACCTGCCTATACCTAGCCTATACCTGCCTATACCCTACCTATACCAGCCTATACCCAGCCTATACTCTACCTATTAGAACATATACCTGCCTATAACTGCCTGTGGGGGACATATACCTGCCTATAACTGCCTGTGGGGGACATATACCTGCCTATGTAATTTTATTGGTATCCATTTTTATTTTTGATATTTACCAGTAGCCGCTGCATTTTCCACCCTAGGCTTATACTTGAGTCAATAAGCTTTCCTGTTTTTTGTGGTAAAAGTAGGTGCCTCGGCTTATACTCGGGTCGGCTTATACTCAAGTATATACGGTATATAATAAATTAGTACAGTTAGTTCAGTGCTGTGCCAAGAGCAAGAGAAATTGGGTTTTGCCAGTGCTACTGCTCCCATATCTTCAGCCTCATCACATGAGGAGTGTAATTGATGACATGGAGCAGGCAAAGCGTTTGAGCAGCGATGAAGAAGATTTCCCAAGAAAAGAGAAACAGCATCATCCAACTCATTGATAGCGGTCTCTGGGCCAAGAAAATTGCCAAACTGCATCATGTAAGGTCACGACAGCTGGAAGAATATGAAATGAAGTACGTCCAAAGCCAAAAGGTGACGTCAAGGAGAAATATCAACAAGTCAGCTCATCACCCGGTCGATCAGTTTTGACGCCACAGACACGGCAGTGAAGGTGGTTCATAGGTTTCATAAGAGTGAGGTTACAGACGTCCATGCAAGCACAATGCAACACACATTGCACAGGTCTGAAATGATGGCCCGAAAAAAGGGGAAGACGCCTCGACTACAATCTTGTTATAAGAAGCGTCAGCAAAGAGTTTGCAAAAAATTACAAAAATTGAAGATTGGAAAAAGGGGATTTGGAGCGATGAAAGTCATTAGACCAGGCAAATGGGTTTGGAAGAATCAAGGGAAAATGGGGTGAACTGAACGAGAAGCTGGAAGAACTGTCAGGTTTGGTGGAGGACACCTGATGATATGGGGTTGTTTTACAGCCAAAGATGTTGGATACTTGCTTGACCAGGATCAATGTTGATCTCAATGTTGAGCTATATGTGAGTGTCCTACAACACAAGTTATTTCATATACTTGAGTACTATGGGTATGAAAAGGATGACACTGTGTTCCAGCAGGACAACAACCTGAAATATATATCAAGGTTGGAGAAGGAATGGTTCAATGACAATGAAGCAGAGTTGCTGTATTGGCCTCCATAGTCCCCAGACCTGTACCCAATCCAACACTTGTGTTGAAGAAAAAGCTGTATTCATACCCAAATCCAGTCTGCACCAACATTGAGAACGTGTAGAAGAGACCTAGGATCAGATTTTGATCAAGACATGCTTGAATCTCATCCAGAGCAGGATTCAGGTAGTGTTGAAAGCCAAATTTTGGTTTTTGGGAGCAAAACAGTAACAATGCAGTTACATTTCAAGAATCTGCAGAACTAAGTAGATGCTAAATACTAAATAATGTATGTATAAGAGAGGTAAGATTATTGTCTATAAAATGATGGTAGCCTCATGTACAAAGCTATAGTGGATGGTGAGATGTGGAGCCTGAAAGTAAAAAGTTAAAATCATTGTTACCATTTTGCTTATCAGTGTAAGTTCTACCTAAATAGCTTGATTATTGTACCATAAGGTGATAAAAAGCCTGATGTTTTTACTACAGTAAAGTTATCAATTAAACATGTGCCATATATGATGGAGTCGGTGTCAGGAAAATTGAGGAGTCGGAGTTGGAGCTTTGGCTTACCGACTCCAAAGCCCTGGTATATATACATAAATATCCATAGACATAAATAAAGTACATACACATCTACATTACACTTAAACATTTGCATGTACAAACATATATATATACATACATACATACACATGAATATACATATATACAGTACGTACACATTTACACATATATACACACACACACATATACAAACACGTATACCCGTCTACACCTATTACATTTCAAAGAGCCCTCTGACCAAAGACATAATCTGCTGAGTACACGAATTTCCCCTGAAAGAGAGGTTCATGGCTCAAGCTAGGAAACAAAAGAAAATTGACTTTAAAGGGTCAGTCGTACATCTATACCCGGACTTGTCCTGGATCACCTTACAGAGACGTCGCCATCTCCTTCTTTTGCTTGCCCCATTAAAAGAGCAGGGCATAACTTACAGATGGGGGTACTCTTTTGCTTCTAAAAACACCTGCACAGCAACTTTGAGATCATACGAAGACCTATCCTCCTTCTGTTCAACTTTCAATATCTCTCCGCCAGATATCACTGACTGGGAAATTGCGCTTGCCTCTAAACCCCCTGTGCCAATTTGGAAACAGGTGCGAGGCAAGAGAAGGCATCAATCTTCAAGGGGCTCCCCAAAAGGCTCTCCAGCACAAGCCCACACCTCTCCTACCTGAGGACTCATGGCCTACTGGAATACTCATATTTGACGTCCATGGCGGTCCATGATGGACACTGAATACAAGAACAGTTTTTTCTCTCTCCCCTTTTTTTCTATCCTGACCCCCGCCGACTCCCCCTTAATATAATATTTTGATTTTATGCGCATTAATGGCCTTTCACTACTGGTTGCCAGGTTTTTCAGATGTCAGTTCATGATATTAGATTAAAGGAGTTTTATCGTTTGAACTGTTCATGCTGTTCAGCTAATTCTCTGAGATTGAATTTAAAATCCAGGGGCGAGTCTCTCCTGTCAGCAGGCGTGTCTCTCCTCTCAGCAGGCGTGTCTCTCCTCACTGAAGAACTGTGACGTCATCATTTTGTATGAAGCAGGGGATGCAGAAGGTTGTCTGGAAATAACAGCTCTGTAGCCTCCTGCATGCTTATGTCTGCAGCCTTCAGGCTCCACAAGCTCCAGCAAGCACCTTGTTATATCTCTTAGTTTACACACAAATTACACTGAAAGCCAGCAGCTTTTACTTCTGTTCTAGTGGTGTTCACCCAAATTGTACTGACAACAGTATCTTTACTCAACTACAAGGACAAATGTCAGCTTCAAGTAAAGATCTCTGCTTGCTGACAGAGACAGGTGAGTGAAAACAATGGGGAGAGAAGCAATCAGCTTTGAGAGAAGACCCTGCTCAACTTATAACTAACTTGGGCTGGTAGTGCAGCGGTAGAGCTTAGCTCTTACAATGAAGGGATTTGGAGTTCTAGTCCCTCACAGAGTATTCCCCCACCCTAAATTCTACACATATGTAGAGAGACCTAAAATATATATGTCAATCTCTATAATGATATATATACACATATATAGCTCCCCCCTATATCATGTCTCATCCCCCAGAGTATATGCATTGTATCACATATGTTGGAAGTGTTTTGTGTGACTGAGGATTGGACACTATATAGGGGAGCTTTGTGTATGTATATATATAAAATTATAGATGTTTACACATATATTTTCATATCTTTACATATGTGTACAATTTATAAAAGAAAATAAAAAAAAAATACTGATGGGGCTTGAACTCCTAACCTCTCTCTTGCAGAGCAGATCAGCTAAGCACTAGACTACACATACAGCTTTTAAAAATTCTGTGTTGAATCCTTATGTTATACACTACAGATGATGACATCATAAGGAGGCGGGGCTTGCATTAGATCTGAAGAACAGAACGCCCTCTTTTCAAAGTAGCAGCTTAAGGACTGGACCTGTGAGGAGGTGAATCAACCTCTTGGCAAAAGCCCTTTAAACAGGCAGTAATTGCCCAGATCATCACCCTAGAGCTAAGAGATGTACATTGAGCCAGCAGACCTTGGTTTCACTATCGATTTTAACAGCTCAGAGAGGAGTAAACACAGAGTGTGCAGGCAGTCAATCACAGCGCAGGGGGCATAGCCCGGGTGTTTCCTGTCTAGGGGCGTATCTCAACAGGCTGAATGAAATGTTAGCCAGCCAATCACAGTGCAGGGGGCGTGTCTAAGGGGGGGGGCGGAAAACGTCCAGGGGGCGTGTCCGACCAGCAACAGCAGAAATAAAACACAGATTTACAGAAAAGCTCATATCTGCTAAACGAAGTGACTGAGGTAATGCAACCCAATTACAAAAGTGCTTATTTTTACTGTCCCCATAATCTGAGACATAATCTTTGTAACGATAAAACCCCTTTAATGTCTCCCCCTTCTTAATTTTATGGGATACAGTCAGCTCTTTGCATGAAATACAGTATAGGCGGTGTAGGTTGAGGGCCCTTGTTGGCCTCCTAGTTCCCCATTTTCTCTCTCTACTTTTTTCAGGTTAGGTATTTTGTACGCATTCCGGTTATCCCGACCCTCAATCTTAGAGGGCATTTTGTCCTACTTCCACGCATCCCTTTCGGTTTTCCAGAGGGGTTTGTGGTAGAGGGCTTCTTTTTGTTATCCCTCTCTAGGACGCATTAGGCCTTAGTAGTAACCTCACTAGAGTACGATTTTTTCTTTTTTTTTTGTTTTATGTTTTTGTTCCTGTCTTCCTCTCCTCCTCTTGTTTCTGCGTTCAGTGTTTGTTCACTCGCTGGCTTTTATTCGGTGGTAGAGGTCCCCAGGATGCATTGGGATTAGTGGATAATGCTCAATCAGCTCTTTTCCATGTTTTGCCAAAATGATTGATATATACTCGCTGAATGTGAAGGGCCTAAATTCAAATGTGAAAAGGAGGGTGCTTTTAACAGATCTTAAGAAATCCAAAGCACAGATAGTTTTTCTGCAGGAAACCCACTTTACTGCGGACAACAATTTTGTATTTCTTAAGCAGCTATATCTGTGGGCTCTCCAATCAACATCTAAGATAAAGAAAAAGTCAGGTACGGCCATTCTTCTCTCTGATCAATGCCCACTACAGGTTAAAGACTATGCTCCCAATACTTCTCAATTTAGATTCCTTCGCAAAACTTTAGTAAAGCTGTCCCATCTCTCCCAGCGCCCAAGGCTACTCGGTGGTGATTTAAACATGTTCTTCTCAGAGAGGGCGGATAAACTTCTGCAACATGGCAGAACACTACACCCATCTCTAATGACATTGGCTAGGGAATTCCGGAAGTGTATTCGAAGGTTCGACCTGTATGACTTATGGCGCATAGCACACCCAACTGAACGTACTTATACCATTTATTCCCCCACAGGGCTCCCATTCGCGCCTTGTTTATTTTTTTGGTAACATACCAATCCTGCGTCAACTGCAAACAGCCGAGATACATCCCATTACCTAAAAAATACTAGTATTCAGTAAACAAAGATACTATACTACTTTAGAGCCAATAAAGCCCACACCACACTAGCAAGGATGCTCCGTGAGAAAACCATATTCTCTAAGAAATAGGTACCGCCCCCTTGCGTCACAGCAATGAGAGAGAATAGGCAGCAGGCTTGTTCTCTCTAGCATATGAGATCCTGTCTGTATATTTCTGTCTGGTGTGAGAGAGGTAGGGGGGGCCGTGCTGCCAGTCACAGCTGTTCTTTATAGTTTTACATAGATGCTTCACTGACTTCCTCTCCTCTGTGCAGCAGCCCACCCCCATCCCTCTGGAAAACAGTGAGTCATGCCCAGAGGATCATACAGCCAGAAGGAGAGAGGAGGGAGAGAACAGAGAGAGGGAGAGGGAGGGCTTCTCAAAAACAGGCTGCACAGAGGATTGGAAGTAAGTGCAATGATCTGTGTAAAACTATGCAGCAGCTGTAATTTGCAGCCCGAGCCCCTATTTTTACAGCAGTGATGCCAGGCCCCGAGACCTTGGGGCGCCACTCCAGTCCGCTTCACAGCAGACATGTGTGCCCTGCTCAAGGTCCCTCACACCTGACCTGTGGGACCCCACTAGGCTGGGGGCGAGGAGGCCCTTGAATAGGCCCCACACATCTGGTGAGGGGCCTTGAGCGGAGCCCTACACGGCAGGGAGAGTAGGGGAACTTGAGTGGGGCCCCACTCAGGTTCTCCCCCTAACTATCTATGGGAGCCCACTATCTACCTAACTACGGGGGAACACAATCCACTTAAAGGGGCCCACTATCTACCTACCTAACTACAGGGGCCCACTATTTACCTACAGGGGCCCACTATCTACCTACGGGGGGCGCACTATCAATCTACCTAACTATGGGGGCCCACTATCTACCTATGGCGGACCCTATATAACTAACCACCAGGGCACCAAGGTGGTAGATTAATACTATTATGTACATAATGGATGGGTATTGTTACATGGGGGGCACTGGTGGAAAGATGATTAAATGAGGAGTCGCAGGTGTTTGTGTTTGAATCCTTCAGGGACAGTCGAGTGGCGGGAGAATTCCTCAGGCGGTGTGGACCAATGAGAAGAGAATGAAAGTGAACAACTCCACAGACAAGACGTCACCTGGAGCCTAAATGTTAGTGTAACTGTGTGCACTTGTATCACCATTAGGAACCCTCATGTATGAAAAAGGTCTAGGTGTAAGACTTTTTGTTGCCCATAGCACCAATCAGAGCTCCCCTTTAATTTCATACAGTGCTCTGGAAAAATAAGGGGCGCTCTGATGGTTTTTGCCTATGGCTACAAAGACAGTCCTTATACCTAGATTGTTTTATACATTTCCCCCTATATGGCATGTATGGTGTAATATTGGATCTTATTGTAAGGACTAATATTCATTAACAGTATAGTGGCATTAATTCCTGCATCTTTATGGTGGAGATATGTTGTGATGATATTGCGGTATTACTTTATAGTGGTTTTAGTCACCATACGTAGTAATATATGGCGGCATTTTCTGGTCTGTGTATATTATTTGGTTATATTGGTCTGGGTATGCTGGTTGGTCAGTAACATTATAGTGGTGAGATGCGGTGATCATTTGGCGGTACTTTCTAGCCCTTGTATATGTACTGGCACACACTCTTGAAAAATTTAACAAGAACTAAATCCAAAGACAATTTTTTTTTCTTGGGTTGGGTGGCGGAAGTCGCTGGGTGTGGTTAGTGGGGGCGGAGAAATGGGGTTGACAGGGGTGGGATCAACAGGGGGCGGGATGGCAGGGGGGCCCAGACGCTTTAGCTGTAGGGGGCCCTGAAATTTCTGATGGCGGCTATGCCCACGCCTTACTATTTCAGATTCCAAACCCTTCTCACGCAGTTTTTTTTAAAAGAAGAATACATGTTACCGCTATTTAACTCCTTTTTGAGAGGTGATCCATTGCCCCATCGATTTTTCACTCCTAATTACTTTGATCCCCAAGCCCAACAAACACCATCTAGATTGTTCCAATTATAGACCTATTGTTCTCCTAAATACTGATATCAAGATTTTTGCTAAAAATTTGGCTAATTGCATGCTCAACTGCCAATCACGAAGGACCAAGCTTTGTCCTTCGCCAGCGCGATCACACTAGGAGATCCTATAGATCTAATAGACATAGTACACTGTAGACAGTAACCTGCATTATTGTTGAGTCTGGACACGGAAAAGGTGTTTGAGTCACGAAACTCGAGAAATTTTACCATTTTAGGTGTTATGCAACAGATTTGGTCTACTGAATAGTTGCTATTACTCCTACCTGCAGGTCCGTCATTTTTTAAATAAGTCTCATATATACTATTTAGTCACACCCGTCCTCACGAGTTTTTTGAAAGTTATGGCAGAAAATATATTTAAACCACTGACGATCTCTTCCATCTACCAAATCCTCTAGAACCTGACTTCACTCAGCCCCATCCAGTCAACATGAAAGAAATGGGAAACGTATTTAGACGACCCCCCATTTCTTTAGAGACAGCTAAAACGTTTGGAGTTAAGCGTCCAAATCTTCCTCATGTATCTCGTATAAAGAAAACCCTATAATTTAACTTATGTTTCTGGACCACACACCCTCCCTTCTCTCACTCAATTTTATCCCATTGTCCAAGAGACATGCTGGAGATGTCACAGGAGTCAGGGTACATTAACGCACATTTTCCGGGTCTGCCCACAGATACAAACCTTCTAGATAGAAATCGGAAAACTGATATCAGAGGTTTTGGGACGCTCCCCCAACAAATTTTCCCATAAACAACTAAGGTTGCTACTACACCTTTTAACGGCAGCCAAATGCCTTATATCCGGGTGGTGGGAAAGAAGCAACCCCCCCCCCCCCATTACTTGCTCCCTCATAACTCGGATTAAAGATATCTGCGAAATGGAGCACCTGACGGCTTTATTGGAAAACAGCCTTGAAAGGTTTGACAACACATGGAAACTATGGGACACTTTCACGATTATCCACAACCAATAACCAATACTTTGTCTTGATAGCCATAGAAGTGTTTTTTTCTCACTGGAGAGTTACTTTCTCAACTATCTATATCCACACCCCTTCCCCCTGTCTTTCCCTGTATGTCATGTCTTTGTCAAATAATTAATTGCAAAGTTAAAATGTACAAGTTCATTTAGTATGCTCCTTCTAGTTACTCTTTATTATATGCAGTATTTTTTCTTGTCGACACGTCCCATATGCACCCAAATGCTGGGATTGTCTCTTATATGTACATACGATCCCTTTGTGCACTGCTTTTGTCTGCATACTACCTTGCTTCTATATGGACTATTAACACCATTCTCATTTTAAAATGTGCATATCGACATGTTGATTGTATTATGTATGTTCGTATCTTCTTTATTAAAATAAAATACACAGCTGAAAAAAAAACCAAAACACGTATACACACTGTAAGAGTTCACATGAGTTTGGCCACCATCTTGGTCCGGCCTGGGGGATACTCTCGCTCTGGGATCACTGCTTTGGTAAACGGAACAGCAGATCCACACAGGATTCTCTGAAGTCCTGGCCTCGGGCCAGCTTTAATTCTTCACATAGCAAAAAACATGCACAGCATACAAATAAATCCTAGCCGTCCACCCCCCCCCCACCTTTTTAACTAAAACCGTTACACAGAGAGTCCTCTCTAGCGTGGTCCGGGGTCTACTACCCACCCCACTAACATGTACTCACACTGTACAATAATATCTTTGGGCCTGGCTTTTCTCAAGCCTCGTGGAAAGCTCCCAGATACTTTTCCAAGCAAGGCCTGCACAACGTTCTCCACTGACGTGAGCCACACTCCCCCAATGTATACAGAAGACCAGGCTATATTAACAGACCTCTAAGTGGACAAGGCATCTGAGCAACTCCCCTAATTACCACCAGATAATAAACTCCTGATTACCCTTGCCAGACTGCTGACCTTCTCACAGACAGCCGACAACTTGGTAACCCCAGTACCGTGGGAAACTCGCTGCTGCGAAACACTAAGTGGCGGAGAAATGCGATCTTCTTAATAAGGTCTCATCACCACAACAACTATGACATATAATACACAATGGTAACACACACTCACTCAATATATATATATATAAATAATATATATATATAGATATTATCTGTATATACAAGTCTATGAAAAAGTTTGGGCACCCCTACTAATCTTAATCATTTTTGGTTCTAAATACTTGGGTGTTGCAACAGCCATTTCAATTGATAATTTCTAATAACTGATGGTCCCACAGTAATATTTCCGTATTGAAATGATTTATTGACGAACACAAAATGTGCAATATGCATTAAACCCAATTTGACTGGTGCAAAATTTGGTACCCTTATCATTTATTGATTTGAATCTCCTAACTACTTTTTACTGTCTTTCAGAAGACAACATTGGTTTTGTAACCTCACTAGCGTGAACTTCATAGCCTGGTGTACTCCAAAGATAGAAAAGGAATTTAATGGTGGCCAATTGCAAGTGTTCTCCTATTTGAATCTCCCTTGATGAGTGGCCTCATGGCTCCTCAAAACCAACTCTCTAATGATCTCAAAACAAAGAATGGTTCAACATAGTAGTTCAGAAGATACAAAAAGTTGTCTCAGAATTTAACCAGCTCATTTCCACTGGAGGAACATAATAAGAAATGAAAGACCACAGGGACATTCTGGTTAAGCACCAACATGGCAGCCAAGAATTTATCAGAAAGGACAAGAAGAAGAAAATGGTGAGAACAGTCCAAGGACAATCCACTGACCAACTCAAAAGAGCTGCAGCATCATCTTGCTGCAGATGTGTGTTCACTGTGCATTGGTCAACAATACAGCTCACTTGCACAAGGAGAAGCTGTAAAGGAGAGTGATGCCTAAAGAAGCCGTGTCTGGAAAGCACGCCACAAACCAGGGTCGCCTAGTATCCAAAGCACATTTTGGGACAAGCCAGCTTCATTTTGGAAAGAAGGTCCCACGTGGACTGATAAACAAGATGAGTGTTGGTCAAACAAAAAGGCTTTTTGCATGGTCGACCCCAAAAACACAGCATTCCAAGAAAAACACTTGCTACCCACTGTAAAATTTTGGTGGAGTTCCATCATGCTTTGGGGCTTGTGGTGGCCAATTGCCGGCACCGGG
Organism: Phyllomedusa bahiana; assembly: GCA_025379985.1. NCBI lineage: Eukaryota > Metazoa > Chordata > Amphibia > Anura > Hylidae > Phyllomedusa > Phyllomedusa bahiana. The sequence continues at coordinate 42,684 of JAODAL010005066.1, forward strand.
AATCTTGTTAAAGTTGAGGGACCGCATGGTTTTCAACTCAGTCATCAGAGAGTCTCAGAATAATGTTACAAGAATCAGAGAAATTTGAAGTTACGCTGGGGAGGATATTTCACCAAGACAATGACCCCAACACATCTCCAAATCTACTCTCAGCATTCATGCAGAGGAACAATTACAATGTTCCGGAATGGCCATCCCATCCCCCAGACCTGAAATATCATTTGAACATCTGTGGGAATACTTTGAAGCAGGCTGTCCCATGGTCCGGCGACCCTCAACTTAACTGAACTTGAATTGTTTTGTAAAAGAATGGTCACAAATACCTTCATCCCAGATCCAGGAACGGATTAAAAGCTACAGGAATTCGACTAGAGGCTGTTATTTTTGCAAAAGGAGGATCTACTAAATATTAATTCACTTCTGTGGGTGCCCATACTTTTGCAACCGGTCAAATTTTGGTTTAATGCATATTGCAACATTTTCTGTTAGTACAATAAACCTCATTTCAATCCAAATATACTGTGGTCCCCCACCCCCATCATTTTTAGAATATATCAAATTGGTAATGGCTTTGCAAACACGCCAAATATTTAGAACTAAAAAGATTTAAGATTTAATAGAGGGTGCCCTATCTTTTTCATATGACTGTATATACACAAACACCCACCATCACACACACACACACACATCATACTTGCCAACTTTTGAAAGTGGAAAAGCAGGAGATTGAAGAGGGTGTCGCGCATACGTGAAAAGATAGCATGACATCGCCATCTTGTTGTGTTCAAAAAGCCACCACCCACTCCACCTAACTGCATAACGGCCAGGTAGATGCCCCTCTCTAGCCAGCAGCCCCTTAAAGCCAGGTAGTAGCCCCACATAAGCAGTAGTGCCCCTTTACAGCAGGTAGATGCCCCTTGTACCAGTAGATCCTCTTTGGGCCAATAGATGCCCCTTGCAGCCATGTAGATGCCCCCTCTGTACCAGGTAGACCCCCTTATTAGCAAGTAGAGCCCCCATTGTAAGCCCAGGTATAGCCCAGTTAAAGCCAGTAGAGCCCCCTTTGTAGCCAGTAAGCCCCCATTGTAGCCAGTAAGACCTCATTAAGCCAGGTAGAGCCCTTCTTATACCAGTAAGCCCCTATTGTAGTCAGGTATAATGCACCCATTGTAGCTCAGGTAACCGCCCCTATTGTAGTCAAGTAACAGCCCCCATTGTAGCCAGAGATGCCCCCTTTGTATCAGGTAATGCCCCTTTGTATGCCAGCAGATGCCCCCACCCCCATTGTAACCAGTAGATCCCCATTGTATCCCGGTAGATTGCCCCATTGTAAGTCAGTAGATGCCCCCCCATTGTAGTCAGGTAAGAGCCCCCTTTAGTCAGGTAGATGCCCCCTTTGAAGTCAGGTAATGCCCCCTTTGTTGTTAGTGATATGGCCCCCTTTGAAAGTCAGTAGAATGCCCCCCTTTGTAGTCAGGTTGGATGCTCCCTTAGTAGCCAGTGGATGCCCCCTTTGTAGGCCAGGTGTAACCCCCTTTGTAACCATAGATGCCCCCAGTTGTAGCCAGGTAGATGCCCCCTATAGCTAATATAAATAAAATAATAAAAGCTACTTTACCTTCACCATGCTCTCCTGCAGCCGCGGCCACCCGACACCTCCCAGCCGACTGACTCAGCGTCGCAGGGGGAGTGAGTGCAGCCGTACTCACCGACCCCGCGACGCTGATCTGTATTACCACCGCGCACACCGCGCTTGTAACATACAGGGGAGAAGAAACGTATCCCTCCTCGCCTCCTTCCTGTATGGCACTGCACAGAGCTGCTGACTGACTGTGTGGCTGCGCCCACGTCATTGGAGAACTCTGCCGGCGGGGTGAGCAGCCGAGCTTCCCCGCCTGATAAGGAAGCGGAGCTGGCGTCGCCAGAGTAGCACACTACGCTACTCTAGGCGCGCGGTCATTTAAAGAACCCCCGCTGCCTGTTTGCGGCGGGAGTTCGCCAACCTCTGGCCCGGGTGGCGGGGGTGGAACCCCAATAGCGGACCCCCCGCCAAAAGCTCGGGATGAAGTTCCATTTATAAAGCATACACCACATCCTATACACACATACATACACTCCCCGATCACCGGCCACTTTATTTAGGTACACCATGCTAGTAACGGGTTGGACCCCCTTTTGCCTTCAACTGCCGCATTCTTCATGGCATAGATTCAACAAGGTGCTGAAGCATTCCTCATGTTCAAGAAACCAGTCTGAGATGATTCCATCTTTAAGACAGGCCGCATATCCGGCTGAAAGTAGCATCAGATGTTGCGGGTACATTCTGTGGTCATAAAGGATGGACATGGTCAGCAACAATACTCAGGTAGGCTGTGGCGTTTCAAAACGATCTTCCAATGGTAACCAGGGACCCAAAGAGTGACAAGAAAAATATTCCCCACACCATGACAACCACCACCACCAGCCCAGAACCGTTGAAACAAGGCAGAATGGATCCAGCTTTCATGTTTTGACGCCAAATTCTGACCCTACCGATCCGAATGTATCCAGCAGAAATCGTGAATCCATCAGACCAGCAAACGTTTTTCTTTTCCAATCTTCTAACTGTCCAATTTCGATGACTTGGCAAATCGGAGCCTCAGTTTCCTGTTCTTAGCTGAAAGGAGTGTCACTCTGGTGTCTTCTGCTGCTGTACCCATCTGCCTCAAAGTTCGCCGTACTGTGCTTCAGAGATGCTCTTCCTGCCTACCGTTGGTTGTAACGGTGGCTATTTAGTCAACTGTTGCCTTTCTTAGCAGCTCGACCATCTGTGCCCATTCCCTTTGACCTCGGCATCAACAAGGCATTTCCGCCCACAGACTGCCGCCCACTGGATGTTTTTTTCTTTTTCGACCATTCTCTGTAAATCCTAGAGAATGCTGTGCGTGAAAAACCCAGGAGATCACAGTTTCTGAAATACTCAACCCCAGCCGTCTGCACCAACAACCATGCCACTTCAACAGCAACTCAAATCACCTTCTTTCCCCATACTGATGCTCGTTTGAACTGCAGGAGATTGTCTAGACCATGTCTAACATCCTAAATGCACTGAGTTGCCGCCATGTGAGTGGCTGATTAGAAATTAAGTGTTATCAGCAGTTGACAGTGTAAACCTAATAAAGTGGCCGGTGAGTGTAACATACACACAATAATATACAACACAAAATCCTGACATGTACATGGGTGCCAAAGTATTGGCACACCTGCAATTCCTGTCCAGATAATACCAGTTTCTTCCTGAAAATGATTGCAATCACAAATTATTTGTAATTAATATATTCATAATCTTTTGCTTGCAATGAAAAACACAAAAGAGAAATGAAAACAAAAATCAATCATTGATCTTTTCACACAAAACTCCAAAATGGGCCAGACAAAAGTATTGGCACCCTCAGCCTAATACTTGTAGCACAACCTTTATGCCAAAAAAACTGCGATCACTTTCTGACCCATCAAATTGAGTTTTCGTACAAATGCTCTGCTGGAATTTAGACTCCCATTCTTTTGGCAACTTGCTTCCAGTCTCGAGATTTTAAGGGTGCCTTCTCCAAACGTCATTTGAGTATCTATCCACGGGTTCTATGGATTTAGGTTTGGAACTCATGCTGGCCACTTTAGAAGTCTCCATTGCTTCTCTCAAACCATATTTATGTGCTTATGAAGTGTTTTTGGTCTTTGTCCTGCTGGAAGACCCATGACCTCTGAGGGGAGACCCAGCTTCTCACACTGGGCCCTACATATCCGCAAAATTCGTTGGTAGTCTTCAGACTTCATAATGCCATGCACACGTCAAGCAAGTCCAGTGCCAGAGAGAGCAAAGCAACCCCAAAATATCCGGGAACCTCCGCCATGTTTGACTGTAAGGGACCGAGTTCTTTTCTTGAATACCTCTATTTTTTTCCCCTGTATACTCTATGTTGATGCCTTTTCCCAAAAAGCCTGCTACTGTTTTTCTCATCTGAACCAGAGAACATTCTTTCTAAAACGTTTTAGACTTTCTCAGCGTAAGTTTGGGCAAACCTAGCCTGGCTTTTTTGATTTCTCGGGTAAGAAGTGGTGTCTTCCGGGTATCCTACCCATACAGTCCCTTTTCAATTCAACGCCGACGGATAGTACAAGTTGACACTGTCCGTACCCTCGGACTGCAGTGGCACTTGAACTTGTTTGGATGTTAGTCCGGGTTCTTTACACCATCATCCGCACAATCCTTGCCCTGAAATCTTTCTTTTCCGTCCACATCTAGGGAGGTTAGCCACATGCCATGGGCTTTAAACTTCTTGATGACAGCTGCACGGTAGACACAGTAACATTCCGGTCTTGTGGAGATGGACTTTTAGCTTTGAGATTGCTCATGGCTTCCTCAAATATTGATCATCAAGTCCTCAAGACAGTTCTTTGGTCTTCTTCTTTTCTCCAAGCTCATTGTGGTACACACCAGGACACAAGACAGAGGTTGAGTCAACTTTATCCATGTCCAACTGGCTGCAAGTGTGATTTAGTAATGCCAACACCTGATAGGTGCCACAGTAAGTTAAGGTGCTGTTAGTGTACACAAATTAGAGAAGCATCACATGATTTTTTTTTTCAAAAACCCAGTGCCAATAACTTTGTCCACCCCCTTTTTTTATTTTGGTGGGAAATTTAACCAATTTGGCTTTTGACATTTTTTTGTGTTTTCCTTTGGGAAAGAAAATTAATAAAATTAAAAAATACCAAAGAATTTTGTTTGAAATCTTTTTCGGGAAGAAATAATTTTGACAGAATTGCAGGGGTGAAAATACTTTTGGGCCCCACCATGTATACACATACTATATAACCCCGTATCATACACATGTAACCGCACACACACACGATGCAACAATAAATACTACACGTGTAAAGATTGAATACATTCAGAAATTTTTCCATTCATGAAAATTACCGTATAACTCGGTATAAGCCGAGTTTTTCAGCAAAAAAAAAGGGCTGAAAAATCCCCCCTCGGCTTATACTCGAGGGCACTGTCGGCGTTTGGGGCTGCGATGGCCCGTGCACCCAGGGGCGCTTTAGTTTTTGGGGTCCCTCAGGGGCGATATAATGATTGCCGATTTGGGGAAGTGTCCCGGGGGGGTGCGCTGGCCCGGGCACTGTCCTCGATCCCTTCACCTAATGCGACTCCTCCCGGGGCCAAAATTTTGGGGGAAAAGGGTACCACTGGGGGGCAGAGAGCAAGCGCTCCCTGCTCTGCTGGACTCCGGGCGGCCGCAGACTTTTGGGGTGTCGGAGTTTCTGGCACGGGCCCGCATGTGTCATCCGCTGCGGGGCGGCCCGAGATGTCACCCCCTGTGCCGGGAAGACCCAGGAGCGCGCCCGGGGACGGGGCGGGGTCAGGTAAGTGTTGTTTTTTTTTTTTGCAATTTTGCATACAGCCTGAATTTCCCGCCCATACCTGCCTCGTCGGCCCCATAACTGCCTAAGTGTATACTGGCCTATAGCCCCAAGCTGCCCCTTTCCTGCCTTTCCTGCCTAACCGCCCTTTACCTGTACGCCGGCCCTATACCCGCCTACAGCTGCCTTACATGCCCTATACCTGCCTATCGCCGGCCTATACCTGCCTATACCCTGCCTACAGCCTGCCCTATACCTGCCTATGGGGCCATATCCCTGCCTATTACCTGCGTATGGGGCCATATCCTGCCTATTACCTGCGTATGGGGCCATATACCTGCCTATAATCTGTTATTGGGGACATATAACTGCCTATTCATGCCTATGGGGCCATATACTCCCTTTTGGGACATTATATGCTATACCTGCATATAGGGCCATATATCTGCCTATAATTGCCTATGGGGGACATTAAACTGCCTATGTAAATTTATTGGTATCCATTTTTATTTTTAAAATTTACCAGTAGCCGCTGCATTTTCTAACCTAGGCTTATACTCGAGTCAATAAGTTTTCCTGTTTTTTGGGTAAAAGTAGGTGCCTCGGCTTATAATCGGGTCGGCTTATACTCGAGTATATACGGTATGTTGTTTCACTCTATGGCCATGTTCACACATCTTATTTTGGGACGTATCTCGCTAAATACGGGGCATTACGGTAATCCACAGTTTTCATAGAGAACTATGGATTACGTCTCCTCTTCCTGCTCGCACAATACGGCGAGTGGGAAGAGAAGTGACATGTCATTTATTCACGGCATTATATGCGCCGTGAATAATGAATGTCTATGGGGCCAGCGGGCTCAAATATGTTTTTTTTTACGTATTTTGGCGCTAAAATAAATTTTTTACGTATTTTGGTGCCAAAATACATTTTTTACATATTTTGCAGCAAAAAAATATTTTTTTACGTATTTTGGCGCTAAAATAAGTTTTTTTAACGGATTTTGCCACTAAAATACTTTTTTTACGGATTTGGCCGCTAATAGAGTTATCTCGCTTTTATCACTAAAAATCCTTTTTTTATGGATTTTGGTTATCTCGCTTTTGTTGCTAAAAATACTATTTTTTTTTTTACGGATTTTGGCGCTGAAATAGCTTTTTGTAACAGATTTTGCTGCTAAAATAAATTTTTTACGGATGTTGGTACTAAAATTCGTTGTTTTACGGATTTTGCCGCTGAAATACTTTTATTATGGATTTTGTCGCTAAAATACGGTAGTTTATGGATTTTGGCGCTAATAGAGTTAGCTCGCTTTTGTCACTAAAAATACTTTTTTTTAATGGATTTTGGCCCTGAAATATGTTTTTTTACAGATTTTGTCATAATTAAAGTTCTCACTTTTGTCACCAAAAATACGTTTTTATATGGATGTCGGCGCCATTAAAGTTAACTCGTGTCTGTCACAACAAAAACGTTTTTGTTACGGATTTTGTCGCTATTAAAGTTCTTGCTTTTGTCACAAAAAATAAGTTTTCTAGTGATTTTTGGTGCTAAAATACATTTTTTAATGGATTCTGGCTCTAAAAAATGTTTCTTTATGGATTTTGGCACAGATTTATCTCGCTTTTGCCACTAAAAATCTGTTAGCATCAGAAGCCAGATAACTGAATTAGCGCCAAAATCTGCTAAGAAAAGGATTTTAGTGCCATAATCCGTAAATTACGGAATCTAGCGGCAAAATCCATAAAAAAGGGTATTTTTACCTTCAGAAGCGAGATAACTTTATTAGCGCCAAAATCTGTTAAGAAAAGGATTTTAGCACAAAAATCCGTCTAAAAACAGATTCTATTTATATTTGTTGCTTGGCACACCTCAGAAAAATTTCTCAATACTACTGGGTGTAATGAATACTGATATCCGGTAAAGTCCAGCAAAGTATACACTCGCACAAAAATTGCAAAAGAGTAACAAACTTTATTATCAAATATTACAAAATTCGCCGCTCATCAATCTCCTGTTCCGAGCTTCGGCCGGCCTTTCATTTTATGATATCATTGCTGCCAGTACCACTGCTTTATACAAATACAAGTAAAGCGACACATTTGAGAAAGGTCAGAATGGGACCGAAAACATTTATGAATTTATCAAGTCGCAACAATATGTGAAATAACTTGAAATCATTACGAAAATGAATTTTTAATATTTGATAATAAAGTCTGTTACTCTTTTGCAATTTTTGTGCAGGTGTATACTTTGTAAAAACAGATTCTAGCGCCAAAATCCATAAAAAATCGTATTTTTAGAGAAAAAAAACACGAATTACCAAAATTCGTTAGTGACCAAAGCATGATCATTTTATTATGAATGGTACGAATGAGGGCACATTGGACAATGCACCATAACATTCCTGTATGTTATGGTGCAGTGTCTTTTAATATACCATGACATCCAAGAACGTCATGGAGTTTGTGAGTGCACAATTGCAATTTTAGTTTATCCCGCTGCACATAAAATGGGATAAAGAGAGATCAAAAAGTCATATAAATGCCAAAGTAGTAAAAATGAATATGTCAGTTTATCCTTAAAATAAAAAGACCTTACACAAGTCTGTACTTGGAAAAATAAAAAAGGTATGACTATCAGAAGAGAGCGATTGTAACGGCTGGAGTAGTGGATCTGCTGTACCACTGCAGGTGTCGGTATAAGCCGCACCAGGGAGCGGAGTCTAAGTGGGCCACTGGTTTTCACCAGAGCTCGCCACAAAGTTGGTTGGACTTGCTGCGGCAAGCAAACCCCCAGATCGCTACCCCTGGCGCAACTTGCCTGGAGTGGCGGCTGAGTTGAGGCAAGGTACAGAATCATCAAGGAGGCTTGAAGTTGGGGACAGGCAGGAAGGTCAGGACAGGCAACAAAGGTTCGAGGTGAGGAAATGTAGCAAAAGGTCTGGAACACGGTAGAACAATAATGCAATCAGGAACGCTTTCTCTAATGCTTCGAGCACTATAGATCTGTCAGGGAAATGAGGGAGGAGCTTACAATCTATAGGATCAGTGTCCAGCAATTAGCCAATTACTGGTGCTCTGGCCTTATAAATCTTAGCTGGCGAGCGCCCTAAGGGGCAGGGACACGCATACTAGCCAGCAGAGAAGTACGGACGAGTGGGAGCATGGCTAGGTGAGAACGGCGAAACGCATCTCTAGCGGTGTGCGGGAAGAGGGAACATGGGTGCACCCATAACCCGACATGTGGTCCACGGCGCTGCCCGTAACAGTACCCCCTTAGGCCTCCCCCTCTTTTTAGGCAGAAAAAACCTGCCAACAAGATCCCGATCCAAAATATTAGCCTTCAGCTACCCAGACCTCTCTTCAGGCCCAAACCCCTTCCAGTCAAGAAGGAAGAACTGTTTTCCCTTGATGGTTTTCGTAGTCAGGATCTCTTTCACTTCAAATATATCTGTAGAGTATGCTACTGGAGGAGGAGAGACATGGTCCCAGGAAAACCGGTTGAGGACCAGAGGCTTGAGGAGGGAGACATGGAAGGAGTTTGGGATACGGAGAGGCAGACAGAGCTTGTAAGCTACAAGGTTAATTTGAAAGGACCCAGGAAACGGGAACCCAACTTGTAGCTGTGGCTCTTTAAGCGCACATACTTGGTGGACAAACAAATTTTGTCCCCTGGAGAGAAGGTGGGGGATTTCTCCCCTTCTTGTCCGAGTTTTCATACGAGAACAAGCCTGCAGTAAGAACTTGCCAAATGGCCGTCATATCCCGTACTTGGTCATTTACAGCAGGGACTTCAGAAGAAACAGGTGGGGGGGGGGGGGGGCCCGAGCATGGCGCCCAAAAACAATAAAAAACGGAAGGCTCCGGCTGCATCAACGCCCCGGTGGTGGTAAGAAAATTCTGCCCAAGGTAGCAAGTTGGACCAGTCGTCCTATCTTGCAGAAACAAAGTGGCGCAGATAGTCTCCCAGAATTTGGTTTACCCTTTCCACTTGCTCGATGGTTTCAGGGTGGTGAGCGAAGGAAAAGTCCAACTTGACTTGGAAACGAGAATACAGAGCACGCCAGAATTTGGAGAATAATTGGACTCCTCTATCCGAGACGATATGTAAGGGTAGACCATGCAGGCGGAAAATGTGCCTGAATAAGTGATTCACCAGCTGAGGGTAGCCATGGCAGGGGCACGAAGTGGGACATTTCGAGAACCGATCTGTAACCACCCAAATGATGGTATTATTCGAGGAGGGTGAAAGGTCAGTGATAAAATTCATGATTACGTGTATCCATGGATATTCTGGAATGGGCAAATGGTGCAAAAGACCTGTGGGTTTGGGCGTGGAGTCTTGTCACAGGCACACGTGGTACAGGAAAGAACAAAATCCTTAAAATCACAGTCTAGGTTAGGCCACCAGTAGTGCCAAGAGATAAATTAACAAAGTTTTCGTACTCCGGGGTGTCCGGCAAATAAAGAACAATGTCCCCAAGACTTTCTTCCTGAGGCCAGGAGACACAAATGATTTCCCCGGAGTAACACGTTGGGCAGCTGTAATCAACGTCAGAGGCCTGGGAGAGAGCACCAGCCTTGATGTTCTTTGCCGCAGCCCAGAAGTGAATCAGGAAGCCAAACCTGGAGAAAAAGAGGGACCATCTGGCTTGCTGGGGGTTCAAATGTTGTGCTGTCTGGAGGTAGAGGAAATTTTTGTTGTCAAAATATAAAGTGACAGGGTGGTGAGCCCCCTCCAAGAGATGGCGCCATTCCTCCAAAGCCAATTTTATGACCAGTAATTCACGATCTCCTGCAGTTCGTGTAGTTCTTCTTGGCAGGGGAGAACATCTTGGAGAAGAAGCCATAGGTAATAGCTTTGGCCTTGGAAGTCTTCTGAGTGAGGACAGCACCAGCACCATAGACAAGGCGTCAACTTTGAGGAAGAATGGCTTCTTTGGGTCAGGTCTAGATAGGATAGGTGTGGAGACAAATGATGACTTTAAACAGGAAAATGCCTCTTCTGCCTCAGGTGGCCAGGATTTGGGATTACCATTCTTCATGGTAAGTGCCACCACAGTAGAGAAGTGCGGAATAAACTGCTGGTAGTAATCGGTGACTAGTCTCCTAAGAAGCACTCTATGGCCTTTAGCCGACCAGTTGTGGCCATTGTAAGACAGAAGACAACTTCTGCAGGTCCATCTGAAGTCCTTTGATGGAGACAATGTAGCCCAGGAACGACAGACAGGACTGTTCGAAAACGCATTTCTCGAATTTGGCATAAAGTCTATTATTCTATAGGTGTCTCAGATCCTGGCGCATGTGGGTATGAGGAGTCTCCAGACTAGGTGAGAAGATATCGTCTAGATACACAACAACACATGAATACAGAAGGTCTCTGAATTCCTGGAAGATGGCTGGGGCATTACAGAGACCAAACGACATCAATTAGTACTCATAATGCCCGTCTCGGGTATTGAAGGCAGTCTTCATGAATTCAGATCAGATTGTAAGCTCCTCACAGATCGAGTTTAGTGAAGACTCTGGCTCCACGCAGGCGATCAAATAGTTTGGATATCAGGGGCAAAGGATACTGATTCTTCACCGGGATTTTATTGAGACCTGATGCAGAGGCGAAGGGAGCCATCCTTTTTCTCCACAAAATAGAACCCGGAACCAGCTGGTGAGGAGGATTTGCGGATTAATCCTTTATGGAGATTCTCCTTTATAAAGGCCATCATGGCCTGAGTCTCGGGCTCAGACAAAGGGTAGATTCTGCCCCGAGGAGGGTCGGGCCAGGCAGCAGATCAATGGGATAATAATAGGCATGGTGAGGCAGAAGGGTTTCATCCTGTCTCTTGCAAAATACGTCTGCATAGTCCTGATACGACGAAGGCAGCCCAGGTAGAGGAGTGGATGACGTCACAGGAGAAGTGGAGTGCACTGGATGCGGCAATGCAAGACATTGGGTATGAAAGGCTTGTCCCCAACAAGTGACTTCACCCATTTGCCAGTTGAGCACTGAGCGTTATACTACAGCCAAGGAAGACCGAGGAGAATGGCGGAGGAGCAGTGGGGAAGCACAGAGAACTTAATTTTTTCATTGTGCAAACATCCCAACTTGAAGAATCGGGGTTCTGTACAGAATTGTATAGAGTCATTCAGGCATTCTCCACTGAAAGAAGAGATAATCAGAGGCTTTGCTAGCCAGACCACTGGGAGACTATACTTAGGGACCAACGAGGCATTAATGAAGATTCCAAATCCATGGAGGCCTGGAACATGACACCAGCAGGGAAGCAAAACTGGACCAGTATAAAGAGACATGGAGAGGAAGTATTCACACCTAGGGACGCCTCTCCCACATAGCCTAGGTGCATGCATTTCCCAGATGTTGAGGGCAACTCCTGTGGAAATCCTGACGTTGATGGGACCATTCTTGCTGAGTCAGTTGGGCTCTGTCCACTAGCAGAGGCTCTTCAGCAGGAGACAGTGAAGGAGGTAGTGGAGACCTTTGAAATACTGGGGCCAGCCAAAGTAGATGATGCGACTGGACGCGTTCGCATTCTAGACGAAGTTCTTCCTGCCTCTCGGTAAAGCACATGTCAATGCGAGTGGCCAATTGAATAAGATCACTCAAGGAAGAAGGTAGATCCGGTGCAGCCAGTGAGTCCTTTATTCTGCTGGAGTGTCACTTTTTGAAAGAGGCAAAAGGGCTGTGTCGTTCCAGGAAAATTCTGAGACCAGAGTGCGGAACTTGACAGCATAGTCTCTGACAGGGGAGTCTCCTTGGTGTAGGTTCAGGAGCACTGTTTTGGCCGAGGACGCACGGGCAGGTTCCTCGAACACGGCACGGAATTCCGCTATTAAGGCCTGAAGATTGGTAGTCACTGCATGGTCCCTGTCCCAGAGGGGATTGGCACAAGGCAGGGGTTTCCCAGGGAGAAGGCTGACAAAAAACATCACCTTAGAATGTTCAGTACTGTACTGGTTGGCCATCAGTTCCACGTGCATGGAGCATTGGGTAATGAAATCCCTGTAGACTTTAGGGTCCCAATCAAACTTAGTTGGTAATGACAACCTTAGCTTTGGGCTGACAGACGGCACTGGAACCACAGGTACACAGAAGGCTGCCGATGTAGACTGCGACAGCTGCTGAGCGGAGAGGAGCTGCTGCATCATGATGGACAGCTGGCTTAACTGCTGTGCACGTTGCGCAACCTGCTGAGATTGTTGGGCCACAACAGTGGTGAGGTCCACAACACTTGGTAGAGGCACCATGGCATGATCCATGTTCGGATCTAACTGTAAAGACTGGAGTAGGGGATCTTCTGTACCACTGCAGTCAATGGTATAAGCCACACCACGGAGCCGAGTCTAAGAGGCTGCTGGTTTTACTAGAGCCTATGGGAGAGGAACAACAGCTTCATTCTTACACCCAAACAGGGCTGTATAAGCTGGAATTAACATCCACAACAGTAAAATGGATACATGCTACATCTTAGGCAACACAATTAGGCAACAAGAGTAACAGAAAAAAAGTCACAGACTATTTACTATCCCTGTCCTGTACCACAGCATGACCCTCAAACCTGCATGACCCACAGATTAAAAAGTGCCGGAAGAAAGTAGTCTTTGAACGACCATTTTAGTTGAACTGGACATTGACTATACCTGTCCTGTACCACAGCATGACCCTCAAACCTGCATGACCCACAGATTAAAAAGTGTCGGAAGAAAGTAGTCTTTGAAGCAGTGTTTTAGTGAAATGGACATTGACTATCCATATCCTGTAACGCAGCATAAACCAAAAACCTGCACAGGTGCCCTTATGTCCATAAGCACCATAAGGACCATCAGCAGAAAATTTCGCAATAAGAAATAAACTATATTAAAAACAACTAGTTTTCCAATACTGCTGCGGCTAGAGGTACCTGCCATTCTACTGGTGACATTGTTCCACCGTGACATTAGAATGTTAAGCAAACGAAACAGATGTCCCCCTAATAAACGAGGCCTTTTGAAAACCTGCATTCTACTGTCAAGGGGGTGAAAAAAATTAATGACAAGAAGGTGAGGTTGTAAACGTGGGACACCAGGTCATTGCAGGGCTGTTTTCACAGCGCATGCCCCAAAAAAATTTATAAAAATTACTTCTCACCACTGTTAAAAATTGTGAGGGGAAATGCCATTAGAAAACACATTTTTTTCCCAAAACCCTTAATTAAGCTTATCTCAAGCCCATCCCCCAAAAACCCATGACAGTGAAAAAAAATTTTTAAAGATAAAAGGAGAAATGGAATACGTTTTTTAAATAAAACCCTTTGTAAAATTGGGTGTCTTTTAACAGTCTCTTTAAAAAAACCCAGCAAAATGACCTTTTGGGAATGAAAAAAAATTGCAGTAAAAATTAAAATTTTTTTTTTAAAAGGGACCTATCTGTTTAAAAGGGAATGTGAAGTAGACTGGCAATAATCGGTGCCCTGAAATTTGGGGGAAAACAATCAGGTCCCGACTGATTCACTTGATGAAATCAAAATGAATTATCGGGGAAAGCCTGATGCTTTTTTGTCTGAAAAGACTCCTCCGCTTGTGAAGGTCCGTAGATTGATTTGGCTCTGGGCGGACAACACTCTATAGCGGGGCGAGCGATTTGCCCATTCATCCTTTTTGGGGATACCCAGAAGTCATTGGTCCAAACATATCCAAAAGAGGAATAGTATGCCCCTGATCTTAACCGGGTCTCTGTGTGTTGATGTGTGCTTGCATTACATGCTTTGGGTGAGGGGGTAAATAAAATTCCCAGAGGTCACCCATTGGGTTTCTGTCAATTGCCTGCCGGGGTGCTTGGCACTCTATGCTTCACTTTGCTGACATTTTTTCCGAAAGTAAACAGAGAACAGATTCTCCAATTGATCAAAAACACACGGTCTCCAATCCGTTTTTTCTCTCTATTTTTGGTGGGGAAGGAAAGTGCGGGTTTCGTTTTCCCGGGGTGGGAGGGGGGGCCCCCCATAACTGTTTTCATTTTGAGGCCTTAATGCGGGTAAATTTTTGGGGAAAAGGAGCACCAACATCATGTGAAGATGGAGTTGATTTCCAAAGCCCCTTTGGGTTTAGGGGGGCAGCAAATGTCTTCCTCATTTCCCCCTCCCCCTCAAATCCGTGCCAACCTCTTTCCCCAAGGCGGGGGACATCGTAACGTGGGGTTTTCCAGGAATACCTCATCTCCTCCTCCTCCACCTCAGCTTCAACACAGCCATGACTTGCCTCAGATGTTGTACCCTAGAGCTGTTTGCCCACCTTGCACTAGCCCGGGGACCCCAAAACCACGCCTAATGAAGACCGATAGAGTTGTAAAACTGTTGGGCCTTCTGGTTCAAGGGAGGAGAAGGATTGTGTCCGCATCTGTGTCTGTCTCCTCCTCCGTCGCTGGTGGGACCTGCTGTTTCAGAGTGTCCAACGATTGTTCCAGAACTAAGATCATCACATTGCTCATGCTGACAAGGGCATTGTCCGCACTGAACATTTTGGTGGCTTCTTCAAAACTTGCAAGGATGGTGCAGAGCTCTTTCATCTGCCTCCACTCTCAGTGGCTCAACACCCTGAGGTCCGCACCGCTGCTTGTCAGGCCATATGTCACTTCGTACTGCGTAATGGCATTGCGCAGCTGCCACAATCGATAGAGCATATGGAGGGTGGAATTCCAGCGTGTTGCCACATCAACAATGAGACGGTTGACAGGGAGGCCGAGCTGACGCTGTAACGCAGCCAGCCAGGACGAAGCAGGGTACAAACGGCGGAAGTGTGCGTCCAGACCTGGGTAGAGCTTTAAAAATTTCAGGACGATGAGATTCATGGCGTGTGCCAGACAAGGGATGTGCTCCAGCCTACCGATCTTAAGGGTGGCCAGGAGATTAGGACTGTTATCGCACACCACCTTGCCTGGCACAAGGTTCTTGTAACCCAGCCAGCGCTCGGTCTCGTTGCGAAGAGAGCCGTCCACAGCTCCTGACCTGTGTGTTGACGGTCTTCAAGACAGATTTATTTCAACACGGCCTGGTTTCTCTGGGCACGTGATGCTACTAGTGGACCTTGGGGGAAAGAACCCTGCACCATCCCTGCGGTTTTGAAGAGTGTGCACCGAGCCTGAGAGCCACCATCACCACCAGAGACATCCACCCAGCTCACCCAATGAGCTGGCGCAGAGATATAGCGGCCTTGGCCGTGCTTAGTAGTCCATGTATCGGTGGTCAGATGGAATTTGCCGGACACAGATGCAGAAAACGCGCTTGAAATTTTAGATGACACGTGGCTGGCCAGGGCAGAGAAGGCTTTTCTGGAAAAGAAATGCCTGCTCGGCATCTGCTATTGGGGGCAGGCAAGGGCCATGACATGGCGGAACCCATCTGTGCCCACCAGACGGAAAGGCAACATTTCCAAAGCCAAAAAGCCTGGCAATGCCGACATTTTAGGCTTTTGACTTTGGGATGGTTTAGGTTAAAGTGTTTCTTTTGCTCCCAAAACCCGGTAGACAGAAGGCTGGCTGCTAGAAAGGCCGCTGTACGGCGTGCAGGTAAAACTGGTGGAAGGAGAAGGGGTAGGATGGGTCTCTGGTGGTGCTGGTGGTACTCGGGCGACGGTGGGAACTGAAGCAGAGGCTGATCCTTGATCATGATGCGGAGAGACATGGGCAGCTGAGGAACTCTTGGTCTTGCAAGTGGAGGAGGAGGAGGCGGAGACAGAGGGTGTGACAGTGTTTGGAAGCCCGGGATTGGTATGGCCTTTATTCGCCAAGTGTTCCCTCCATTTCAACTCATGCATTTGCTGCATGTGACTAGACATGTTGGTGGTGGTTAAACACCTAAGATTCTTCCCTCTACTGATGCATTTACCGCAAAGGCGGCATATGATGCTGGGAGAATCAGAGGCTTGATTGAAAAAGACCCAGGCATGAGAGGTCCTGGACCTTTTCGATGGTGATAAGCGAGGAGCGGTGTTTCCGCTGATCGTGGCTGGCGGAATAATCTCAGCGGACTTGTGCGACCGTCCTGTCCCTTTTGGGGCGGGACCTGTACTGACACTACCCCATCGTTTTCCTCCTCATCCAGTGATGAAGCGCTCGCAGAAAATTCTCTAAAAAGACCACTTTGGGATCCCAATGTCGTCATAAATCATCAACACAGGTGATTTTCCCCTCATCCTGGACATTCTGCATCCTGGAACTGCAGGCTAAAAAGCGACAAGCACTGCAAGGCGGTTGCCGACGCCTGGGATTTTGACGATTTGAGCGGCTTCCTTCTCTCCTCTGATGGCATCAGCGAGTGGGTGTCAAGCAGACAAAATCATCCTCTTTGGCCTCTTGACCTTTTGAAATCCCTTCTGCCCCCAAACCATTTTGTCATCAAAGAGGTCTTCAGTAAATGGTTTTATCCACGTGGTGGGTACATGAGTTGACATTTGGCTGCCTTCACTTCATGTTGGACGGATGCTGACGATGGGGACGACGACTTTTTTGGGCCCGTGATGGGGAGGACGAGGAGGTAAGACTAACTGGATGCAGGTTGCATAACCACTGAAGAACAAAATTGGCGACGCTGTTCGTTACTGAGATTCACATGGCACCGACCCAGCGATGACAGGCCTGACGGTCCTGCAACCGACGATCCGCTGGCTTGTGTGTTGTCGCCAGCACTTCAAGGAGCACCTTCTCTCATACCTCTACCTCCATGTCCTACACCCCTCTTTGCTCGCTTACCACCTGCATTTCGCTCCATGTTCAGAAATATAAAAATGCCAACTAGGATTAGAAACAGAATTGTTTCTATCAATTATCTGTGAAATTATATTGTTCTTCCTTCAGTCCCTGAGATTTACAACTGCCCAGTAGGACTAGCAGTTTTCAACAAACTATCGTACAAATGCTTGATTAGCATCAAACTGAGACGCACTGAGTGAAATAGAAGTATTAAAAAAGTTATTGGATTACATATGGGGTTTTGCCACCACTGACAACAGGCGGCAGTTATATGAAATAAGGGTGTAAAACAATTTGCGTAAAGTGCACGATTAGCGCCAACTAAAGACGCACTGAGTGAAATAGAAGTATTAAAAAGTTATATTGATTAATATGGTGGCCTTCGCACCACTGACTACAGGTGTAATTTACCATCAAATATATATAACACAATATGCGTACAACTTCGCTCTTTGCGCCAAACAGACGCACGGACTGCAATAAGAGTATTTAAATGTTATAGGGATTAATATGGGGCCTTCGCACCACTGACTACAGGTGTAATTTTACTAGGAAATATGTTAACACAATTTGCGTAACAACTGAGCTATATGCGCCCAAAAGAGGCAACGGACTTCAATAAAAACTATTTAAAAATTCTTTGGATAAGTTATGCCGGTTTTTGGGAACACTGACACGAAGTGATTGTAATAGAACTGAAAACACAAGGACAATTTCAACTCCTATCAGCGGTCTGCTGGCCAAAAACGTGGTAAAAAAACAATTCTTTTTCAATTGAAGATCACAGAACACACTGAGCTGCAAAATATCTTCCTTTCGAATGCCTCTCCTCCTGCCCCCCCTCCTCGCAGTGATTGCAATAGAACTGAAAACACAGGGACAATTTCAACTCATATCAGAGGTCTGCTGGCCAAAAAAGTGGTAAAAAACAATTATTTTTCAATTGAAGATCACAGAACACACTGAGCTGAAAAATATCTTCCTTTCAAATGCCTCTCCTCCTGCCGCCCCCCCTCCCCACGCAGCTGCACACACCAGTAGATATCCTTAAAACTTTCTCTAACTAAATAAGAAGTGACATTCTCTAGTCTAACTCTATTCTAAGTGAGGTTGGTGGATCGTTTCTTGTATTAGAAGAGACTATCTCTCAGAGCTGCTAGAACAGCTATTGGTTTAAACACAGAGAGTCACGTCTTGCTGTGAAGTGTGATAGACAGAGTATGAGCTCAAACAGGAAATGCAGTTGCATAGGTAAAACGAGATCACGTGATTTTTGCAGCCAATGAGATCCATTCACCACAAAGTGGTGACGTTGTACATCCTCCTCAACCCCCTCTATCCTCAGAGATGATTGGCTGGCCACCAAAATGACAAGAAACGCTGAAAATGTCGCGATAGTAATAGATTATCTGTAAGATTGTCACCTAAACTATTGCGTGATCGGAAATTTTCGAGAAGCCTAAAAACAGTGCCAATTTCAACTTTTGCTGATAATATCGCTCATCCCTAATAGCGATATATAAATATTGTTTAACACCGGAGCCAGTTTTGGCCTCTCTGACAAAGCCCCATTTTTTGAAAAACTGTCATGTGTCACTTTATTTTGAGAATAACTTTTTGACATTTAACCTATCCATGTGATTCAGAGAATGTTTTCTCGTGGCACATTTGGGTTTAAGATAGTAAGAAATTTTGGTCCAAAAAATGTTGTTTTTTTTGTGAAAAATATAAAAAAATCGTGAAAAAATTTGAAAAATTACCAATTTTAAACTTCAAAAATTTTCTGCCATGTAAGGACAGATTGTTTATTCCACTCAAAATAGTTTATAACTAGCATCTACCATATGTCTGCTGTACAGGGCCGTCTTAACACCACTATGGGCCCATGTGCAGAGAGGTGTACTGCCACACCCCCCAAAACAAAATACTCAAAAAAAAAAATTTTTAAACATTTACCAGCTAGGTCACCATTACATGACAGAGACTATAGCACTGATGGAATATAGAAGCAAAATAACCCCTGAAATCAGGGACCCACCGGAGACGTCATCTCTGATCAGTTGTTCTCTGAATCGTTCTTTTTCCTTTTTTCGCTCCTTCCGTTCAGACCGACATGACGACTTCTCCCAGCCGCAGCTCGTCCCTGCAGAATGTAACACACAAACATCCTAGAATCCTCACTTTATCCGCACTTCGCTACCGATTCCTACCTCAGTTATGGGCGCCCCACATTTAGTAAATAGGTAGTAATGCTGCCCACCATTAAGTAGGTAGGTATACAGGCCCACTGTAGGTAGATATGCTGCCCCCTGTAGGCAGGTTTATAGCCCCCTCTGCAGATTGTAGGCCCCCTGTAATATCTCCCCATAAATTGTAGTGCCCTCCTGTATTACTCCCTCATAGATAGGGCCAGTAATTAGCCAGGCAGGGCCTGTAATTAGCCAGGCAGGGCCAGTAATTAGCCCCCAGTAATTAGCTAGGCAGGGCCAGTATATAGCCAGGCAGGGCCAGTAATTAGTCAGGCAGGGCCAGTAATTAGGGCAGGCAGGGCCAGTAATTAGCCAGGCAGGGCCAGTAATTAGCCAGGCAGGGCCAGTAATTAGGGCAGACAGGGCCAGTCATTAGGGCAGACAGGGCCAGTCATTAGGGCAAACAGGGCCAGTCATTAGGGCAGGCAGGGAGAGTATATAGCCAGGCAGGGCCACTTATAGGTAGGCAGGGCCAGTATATGGGCAGGCAGGACCAGTATATAGGCAGGCAGGACCAGTATATGGGCAGGCAGGACCATTATGTAGGCAGACAGGGCCAGTATGTAGGCAGGCAGGGCCAGTATATAGGCTGACAGGGGCAGTATATAGGCAGGGCCAGTATATAGGCAGGCAGGGGCAGTATATAGGCAGGCAGGGCCACTTATAGGTAGGCAGGGGCAGTATATAGGTAGGCAGGGGCAGTATATAGCCAGGCAGGGCCACTTATAGGTAGGCAGGGGCAGTATATAGGTAGGCAGGGGCAGTATATAGCCAGGCAGGGCCACTTATAGGTAGGCAGGGGCAGTATATAGGTAGGCAGGGGCAGTATATAGGCAGGCAGGGCCACTTATAGGCAGGCAGGGGCAGTATATAGCCAGGCAGGGGCGTTTTATAGCCAGGCAGGACCACTTATAGGTAGGCAGGGGCAGTATATAGCCAGGCAGGGCCACTTATAGGTAGGCAGGGGCAGTATATAGCCAGGCAGGGCCACTTATAGGTAGGCAGGGGCAGTATATAGCCAGGCAGGGCTTCTTATAGGCAGACAGGGGCAGTATATAGGCAAGCAGGGCTAGTAGTTTAAAAAAAATAAAATAAAAACAATACTCACATGATTTCTTTCCCTCCTCTTCTCCCCGTCCCGGGAGCTGTTCTGCCTCGGCCACTGCCTGCACCGCGCGGTGCAGGCAGCGGCCGTGATGGCTGCATGGCTGGGTCTGTCACCCAGCCGTGTGGCGAGGTGGGGACCAGCGCCACAGACCGGCGCCGGTACTCGCCTGGCTGTCACTCCACCGGGCAGGGTAGGCGGCTGCCCGGGAGGGTCCCCTGAGCACATGGGGGCCCCGGGCAAGCGCATACCTAGCCCAATGGAAGAGACAGCCCTCCTGCTGTAGTTTGGCATCATTTTTTTTAAATGTCTTTTTTTTTTTTTTACGACATTAGGGGGCTTAGAAATGTAGTAGTAATTTTCTAATTTTCAAGAAAATTTGCAATATACATTTTTTAGGGACCAGTCCAGTTCTAACGTGACTTTGATTGACCTGTATGTTAGATACCCCCATAAATTGTAAGGGTTCGGTGTATTCGCTGGGCCACCGCAAGCGATGATAGTTAAGCCACGCCAGGGAACAGAATCTAAGTAGCCCCCCGGTTTTAAACCAGAGCCGCCGCAAAGCGGGAGGGGACTTGCTGCGGCGTGGGGCTACCAGGTCGTTACCCCTGACGTGACTGGCTTGCGGTGGGGGGCCGGGGAAACTGCGTGGTACAGAATCATAATCCAAAGGCGTAGTCGGGGACAGGCAGAAGGTCAGGGCAGGCGGCAGAGATTCGTGGTCAGAGACGGGCAGACGGCAAATAGGCAAGGTCAGGAAACGTAGCGGAACGGATAGGTACACGGGTAATCAATACGGACACTAGACACTCTCTTAGCTCACCAAACGCACACCAACGATCTGGCAGCGAGTGCTGGGGTGAAACCCCTTTATATAGGACCAGGGGCCCGGGCAAAGGGAAACCAAATTTTAACGGGACACTGGCCCTTTAAATCTGGACCACTGTCCGCGCGCGCTTAAGGTACCGGGCACAGGGTGGCAGGCCGGGACCAACGGGACGGGAGCGGCGTGCACGGGAAAGCGGGGCCGGGTTTAAGCGAGCCGGCGCAGGGACAGAGGGCACGGAGGTAGTCGCGGGTGCCCGCGATGCCCGCGCCGGACCCCCGGCAGGCAGGGGAACGGCCGCAGGGGCAGCGGCGCCTGCGGCCGCCGTGACATAAATGACCTCATCTAAGAAACTACACTCCTTAAAGTTTTCAAAACAGCATTTAGGAAGTTTATTAACCCTTTAGGTGTTTCACAGGAATTAAAGCAAAGTGGAAGGAAATTTTCAAAATTTTACTTTTTTTTTCAGATTTTTCAATTTTTTTACATTATTCACAAGAATACGGAAATTGTGATCAGGGATATGCAACTTAATATTTATTCCCAGATTCTGCCGTTTTCAGAGATATCCCATATGTGGCCTAGTGCATTATTTGGCTCAACCACAAGCCCCAGAATAGGAGGAGCACCTACTGGACTCTGGGGTCTCATTTTCATTACGATTTTATTTAGGGGCCATTTCAGTTTTGCGGACAGCCTAAGGTGCTAAAACTTAATAAACTCCCCTAAAATACTCCATATTGGAAACTACACCCCTTAAGGAATATATCCAGTGGTGTAATGAGCATATCGACCCCACATGTGTGTCACAAAATTTTTTAGCGCTCGGCTGTGAAAATGAAAAAAAATTTTTTTTTACAATAATCTGCAATTTTAGCTGAAAATGTTTAATTTTTACAAGGCATCCTGGTAAAAAAGGACCCCAAAATTTGATACGCAATTTCTTTCAAGTTCGGCAATACCCTACATGTGGGTGTAAACTGCTGTTTGGGCACATGGCAGGGGGTACAAGGGAGGGAGCGCTATTTGGCTTTTGGAACGCAGATTTTGGTGGGGCCATGTCGCATTTACAAAGGCCCCAAAGTACCAGAACAAGTGAAACCTTCCAGAAGTCACCCCATTTTGGATTCAGTACCCCTCATGGATCTCATCTAGGAGTGTACAGGCAGTCCCCAGGTTACATACAGGTTAGGGACTTTAGGTTCGTTCTTAAGTCGAATTTGTATGTAAGTCGGAACAGGTATGTTTCACAACTACAAATGCCAGCATTTCACATCACACATGTAGTGCTAGGGTCAGTATTATATAAGTAACAGACAAATATAATAGTGACCCACAGAACTGACACTCAGTCTGCAGTTCTATATTATTGATCAGCACTGTGGGTATATCTTTATAGTGCAGACTGATTGTCAGCTCATTGAGTCAGTGTTATAAATGTGTATTACTTATTTAATGCTTACCCACAGTGCTGATCAATAGTACATAATTGCAGACTGATTGTCAGCTCTGTGGGTCAGTATCATATAAGCAATATGCATACACAATACCATAGTTGCCAACTTTTGAAACTGAAAAAGCAGGAGATTGTAGTGGACGGAGCGCGTAGCGCGCCACGACAAAAATTTGCATGGCCACGCCCATCTTGCCGGTGTACCACGCCCCTTCAAAAAGCCACACCCACTCCACCTAACTGCATAACAGCTTTGGAAGAAAGCCAGGTAGATGCCCTTATAGCCAGGTAGTAGCCCCCATAACCAGGTAGTGCCCCTTACAGGCAGGTAGATGCCCCCTCTGTAGCCAAGTAGATGCCCCCTTATAGCAAGTAGATGCCCCTCTGTAGCAAGTAGATGCCCCCTCTGTAGCCAGGTAGAGCCAAATTTGTAGCCAGGTAGATGCCCCCCTTTGTTAGCCAGGTAGATGCCCTCCTTTGTTAGCCAGGTAGATGCCCCCATTTGTTAGCCAGGTAGATGCCCCCCTTTGTTAGCCAGGTAGATGCCCCCTTTGTTAGCCAGGTAGATGCCCCCTTTGTTAGCCAGGTAGTGCCCCCATTGTTAGCCAGGTAGTGCCCCCTCTGTTGCCACGTAGATGCCCCCATTGTTAGCCAGGTAGTGCCCCCTCTGTTGCCACGTAGATGCCCCCATTGTTAGCCAGGTAGTGCCCCCTCTGTTGCCAGGTAGTGGCCCCCTCTGTTGCCAGGTAGTGCCCCCTCTGTTGCCAGGTAGGTGCCCCCTCTGTTGCCAGGTAGATGCCCCCTCTGTTGCCAGGTAGTGCCCCCTTTGTTGTCAGGTAGTGCCCCCTCTGTTGCCAGGTAGATGCCCCCTCTGTTGCCAGGTAGTTGCCCCCATTGTAGCCAGGTAGAGCCCCCCTATAACTAATAAAAATAAAATAATAAAAAACACTCACCTGACCAGGCTCCTGCAGCTCCGGCCGATCTCCTGAGCGACGCAGGGGAGTGAGTGCAGCCGCGTGTCACTTCCCCTGCGCCGCTGACCTGTATGTACGGCGCACACCTCCTGCCTCCTCCCTGCACAGCGAGACTCTGGACGGGTGAGCGGCCGCTGTGGCCGCTTCACCCGCCTGTGGGAACGCGGACCGGCGGCGCCAGAGTAGCGCACCCGCGCTACTCTGTCACCGCGGTAATTTAAAGAGTACCCGCTGCCTGCTGGAGGAATGCCAGCTCTCCCGGGAGGAGGGGGGGGGGGGACCCGAAATAGCGGGACCCACCGCCAAAAGCGGAAGAGTTGGCAAGTATGCACAATACTGACCCACAGATCTGACTATCAGTCTTCAGTTATGTACTATTGATCAGCACTGTGGGTCAGTATACATAACTGTCAGCCTGCCTTCCAGATAGAGTTGTAATATACAGAGCTGCCTGTAACATACAATTGATAATGCTCCCCTCTGCTATGCTAGTTTTAGTAGTATAATGCTGTACCGTGTTAGCCATAGAAAGTAGTAGAAGAGTGACGAAATCAGGCGATACCTCTAAAAGGTATTGCCTGATTTCTTCATGCTCGTTTTAGGACAGAGAGGAGGGGAGGAAAAGCACATTTGCTCTGCTAATGGCTATTTACTGCAGCCATGCCCATCCTCCACCACTACTGCAGCCCCAGCAACATCTCAGTACCTGGAGATATTAGAGAGGCAGCGATTACACTGCTCTCCCCTGTGCTGGGAGCCCGGGCTCGGCTTCCTCCAAGAGCTGGCAGTCACCTGCACTGTGTGAGCAGGAATGTGAAGTTATGACAGGAAGGAGGGGGGAGGAGGGAGAAGGGGGAAGAGGGAAGAGAGGAACACTAATTAACTGCTTCTGCTGGCTGCCTGAGACCTCCTGTGGTGCGCTCAGCCCAACACAGGCATGTCCCAGGCTCATGTCTTTCCAATAGTCTCCCTTTCGTAACTAGGGGAAAGAGGCAAGTCGGAATGATGTAAGTCGGGGACTGTCTGTATTGTACATTTTGGGTGCACAGGTGTTCCAAAGTGTTTTTTTTTTTTGCATTGGGCTATGAAAATGAGGGAAAAACACAATTCTGCCATTGTTTTTTGGGCTTCAATTTCACAGCGTTCGCCGTGCAGTATAAATGACAGGATATCTTTACTATGGGGGTCGGTACAATTGCAATAATATAGATTTTATATAGTTTTTTATGTTTTATTACTTTTACACAATAGAAATAGGGCTATAAAAAATTGCGTTTTTATGTTGTCCTGTTCTGATAGCCATAACGTTTTCAGTTTTCTGTATACGGAGCTGATTATGGGCTTGTTTTTTGTGGGATGAGTTGACATTTTTATTAGTACCATTATGAGGGGCATATGCCGCTTTGATCACTTTTTATTAAGGTTTTTGTGAGGCATTTTGAACAAAATACAGCATTCCTGGTAGTGTTTTTTATTTTTATTTTTTACAGCGGTCAGCGTGCAGTATAACTGACATACTAGTATTACTCAGCAGGTCGATACGATTACAGCGATACCCAATTTATATTTTTTTTTATGTTTTACTGCTTTTACACAATAAAAACACTTTTATCCAAAAAGAATAACAGTTTTTGCATCGCCATAGTCTGAGAGCCATAACTTTTTTATTTTTCCGTATACAGAGCTGTGTAAGGACTTTTTTTTGCGGGATGAACTGAAGTTTTAATTGGTACAACTTTGGTGTTTATATGAGTTTTTTGATCACTTTTTATTCCATTTTATGTGCTGCCAGATGTACAAAAAAACGCAATTCTGTGACTGTTTTTTGTTTTTGTTTTTTACGGCGTTCACCGTACGGGTTAATTAATGTGACAGATTTATAGGGTGGGTCGTTATGCACGCGGCGATACCAAATATGGGTCCTTTATTTATTTTTGATTTTTTTGAGGCGATTGCCGTTTGTAAAGGGGAAAAGGGAGGTGTACGTGTTTTTAATTTTATTTTTTGTATTTTACTTTTTTTACTTTTTTTTTTACTTTTTCACATTTTTTTACTATTCCCCAGTGGGGATTTGTAACAGCAAATCCCCACTGGGGAAAAGCAATCGTTAGATTGCTGTTTGAATAGGGGACCTGTGCACAGCGTTACTGCTGTGCACAGGTCGGCATGGCAACTACTGACACCATGCTCACAATGCATTGTGGGCATAGTGACGTCACCAGATTACCCGGATGCTTTCAGAAAGCATCCGGGGAGTCCGGTAAGAGACCAGCGAGCGGCATTCCCGCTGCTTGCTGCGCCGGATCGGAGGCAGCAGGAGCTCACTCCTGCTGCCTGCTCTTTCATTATCGCAGCCATGACAGGTCGCGATAATGAAGCGTTAATCACCCGCGGCCGGGGCTCATTGCGGCCGAGGGTGATGCGGCATGAAGCCAGCGGTAATTTACCGCTGGTTCCATGTCGCGATCGTGTGCGGCTTGCCCGCACGATCGCCAGGACGTATGCATACGTCCATTTGCGGGACGTCACTTCCCGCTAGGGCGTATGCATATGTCCATGGTCAGGAAGGGGTTAAATAACAACATAAATTGGGTATCGCCACAATCATATAATCCAGAAGAGTAAAACTAACATGTCATGTATACTGCATGGTGAACGCTGTAAAATTAAGAAACACTAACAGAATTGCTGTATTTTCTTCACCCTGACTTCCAAAAATGGATTCAAAGGCAATCAAAAAGTCAATTCTCCCAAAAAATTATACCAATAAAAATGTCAACTCAAACCGGGAAAAACAAGCCCCTACACAGCTCTGTACACAGAAAAATAAAAAAGGTTATTCCCCTGAACTATGGCAAAAACGTGTTTATTTTTCTAAATAAAAGTGTTTTTATTGTGTAAAAGCAGTAATTATATAATCATGCTGAGTAAAGTTAGCATGTCATTTATACTGCACCGTGACCATTGTGAAAAATAAAAATAAAAACACTACCAAGAATGCTGTATTTTGTTCAATCTGTCTCCAAAAAAACCTAGATAAAAAGAGTGTCATATGTATCAAAGTGGCATATGAACCCCATAATGGCACCAATGAAAACGTCAACTCATCCCGCAAAAAAAACAAGCCCTTAATCAGATCCATCCATATACAGAAAAATAAAAGAAGTTATGGCTCTCAGACTATGACAAAATAAAAACACACTTTTTTACAAACCTATTTATATTGTGTAAGAGTAGCAAAACATAAAAAAATATATAAAATGTATATAATTGCAATTGCACAGACTAGACATACTAAAGCTATCCTAGACACACTAACGCTATCCTATCACCAATGCTGTAAAAATTAAACCCCTAAAAAAATGGTGGAACTGCAGTTTTTTTTTTCTTCATGGCCCTAAGCGAAAAAAAAAACAGTCGAACACCTGAGTGTCAGAATTGCACAATGCACCCCTAGATGAGGTCCCTGAAGGGTGTTGAATGCACAATAGGTGACTTCTGGAAGGTTTCATCTGTTCTGGTACTTTCTGGTTTTGCATATGCAACACAGGGCCGCCAACAGAAATTTCAGGGCCCCATACAGCTGAAGCACCTGGGCCCCCCCATGTAAACCCCGCCCCCCGCAACCCGAGCGCCCCGACCCCAGCAAAAAACGGCCTCTCGGACATAAAACGCGCCCATTTTACCACATAATACAGTGTGCAAAAAAGAACTGTATTGTGTAGTACAATAGCAAGTGAGTCACACATCTGTTTGTCTCACATATCATAGACACAGGGCTAAGTAGCTCCATCCATATCCCCCACCAGCCCACATACAATATCCGCTCCCCCCACCAGCCCACATACAATATCCGCTCCCCCCACCAGCCCACATACAATATCCGCTCCCCCCACCAGCCCACATACAATATCCGCTCCCCCCACCAGCCCACATACAATATCCACTCCCCCCACTAGCCCACATACAATATCCACCCCCCACCAGCCCACATACAATATCCACCCCCCCAGCCCACATACAATATCCACCCCCCACCAGCCCACATACAATATCCACCCCCCACCAGCCCACATACAATATCCACCCCCCACCAGCCCACATACAATATCCACTCCCCCACCAGCCCACATACAATATCCACCCCCCACCAGCCCACATACAATATCCACCCCCACCAGCCCACATACAATATCTACCCCCCACCAGCCCACATACAATATCCACCCCCCACCAGCCACATACAATATCCACTCCCCCCACCAGCCCACATACAATATCCACCCCCCACCAGCCCACATACAATATCCACTCCCCCCACCAGCCCACATACAATATCCACCCCCACCAGCCCACATACAATATCCCCCTCCATGTTTCCCTTGGTCACGCACCTCACCACCTTCTAAAATAAACACCAGCAAGAAAGTAAGTGTACCTCCTAACACAGGGTCAATCAGGGACACATGTACGCTGGCATTATACCAGCGCCGACATAACCTACAACACCACCACATAGAGGTCCAACACCAGCTCAGGTATAACCTACTACACCGCTATATAGAGACCACAGAGAGGTCAGATACCAGCTCAGGTATAACCTACAACACTGCCATATAAAGACTACATATAGGTCAGAACACCAGCTCAGGATAACCTACAACATCATCACATAGACACCACATAAAGGTCAGACACCAGCTCAGGTATAACCTACAACACCACCATATAGAGACCACATAGAGGTCAGACACCAGCTCAGGTATAACCTACAGCACCACCATATAGAGACCACATAGAGGTCAGACACCAGCTCAGGTATAACCTACAACACCCCCAATTAGAGACCACATAGAGGTCAGACACCAGCTCAGGTATAACCTACAACACCACCATATAGAGACCACATAGAGGTCAGACACCAGCTCAGGTATAACCTACAACACCGCCATATAGAGACCACATAGAGGTCAGACACCAGCTCAGGTTACATCACATTACAGTGAATACAGCACTGATCCAATATAGAAGCAAAATAACCGCTGAAATCAGGGACTCACCAGAGACGTCATATCTGAGGAGTCGTTCTCTTCTCTTGAGTCGTTCTTATTCCCTTTTCTTCTGCATCCATTCCACACCGCCATGATGACTTGTCCCGGCCACAACTCATCCCTGCAGAAATTACACACAAATCTTAGAATCCTCAATTTTCAGCATTTCTTACCTATTCCCACCTCTGTACAAACTTCCCAGGGTGGGAGAGCGGGTACAAGCCATAACTTACAGGTCTAGTATCCTACGGGTTTGAGGTGGGGAGAGGACTAACCCCCCTGGAGATAATGCTACAGCTATGGACTGCTCCCCTAACAATTATATTACCAGGTAGGTAGGCAAATGGGCAGGGCCCCAGGTAATTAGATAGGCCCTATTTAGGTAGGTAGACACCCGCCGGATAAGTTGGTAGGCCAGCCCCAGGTAGGTTGGTGGGTACCTAGCCATGAGTCCCCTTTAGTTTGTAGGCGGTCAGGGCCCTCCTTTAGAGGTTAGGTAGAGTCAGGGACCCCCTTTAGAGGTTAGGCAGCATCAGGGCCCCCCTTTAGAGGTTAGGCAGCGACAGGGCCCCCCTGTCGAGGTTAGGCAGCGTCAGGGCCCCCCTTTAGAGGTTAGGCAGCGTCAGGGCCCCCTTTAGAGGTTAGGCAGCAGCAGGTCCCCCCTTTAGTTGTAGGCAGCAGCAGGGCCCCCCTTTAGTTGTAGGCAGCAGCAGGGCCCCCTTTAGTTGTAGGCAGCAGCCAGGGCCCCCTTTAGTTGTAGGCAGCAGCCAGGGCCCCCTTTAGTTGTAGGCCTGAGCCAGGGCCCCCCTTTAGTTGTAGGCAGCAGCCAGGGCCCCCCTTTAGATATAGGCAGCAGCCAGGGCCCCCCTTTAGTTTTAGGCAGCAGTCAGGGCCCCCCGTTCGATATAGGCAGCAGTCAGGGCCCCCCCTTTAGATATAGGCAGCAGTCAGGGCCCCCTTTAGATATAGGCAGCAGCCAGGGCCCCCTTTAGATATAGAAAGCAGCCTGGGCCCCCTTTAGATATAGGCAGCAGCCAGGGCCCCCTTTAGTTGTAGCAGCAGCCAGGCCCCCTTTTAGATATAGGCAGCAGTCAGGGCCCCCTTTAGATGTAGCAGCAGTCAGGCCCCCTTTAGATGTAGAGGCAGCAGTCAGGGCCCCCTTTAGATGTAGGCCGCAGCCTGGCCCCCTTTAGTTGTAGCAGCAGCCAGGGCCCCCTTTAGATATAGATGCAGCAGCCAGGCCCCCTTTAGTTGTAGCAGCAGTCAGGCCGCCCCCTTTAGATATAGGCAGCAGTCAGGGCCCCCTTTAGATATAGGCAGCAGTCCAGCTGGGCCCCCTTTAGTTGTAGGCAGCAGTCAGGGCCCCCTTTAGTTGTAGGCAGCAGCAGGGCCCCCTTTAGATATAGGCAGCAGTCAGGGCCCCCTTTAGTTGTAGGCAGCAGCCAGGGCCCCCTTTAGATATAGGCAGCAGCCAGGGCCCCCGTTAGTGATAGGCAGAGGCCCGGGCCCCCTTTTGTTATAGGCAGCAGCCAGGCCCCCTTTAGATATAGCAGCAGCCAGGGCCCCCCCTTTAGTTGTAGGCAGCAGTCAGGCCCCCTTTTGTTGTAGGCAGCAGCAGGGCCCCCCTTTAGATATAGGCAGCAGTCAGGGCCCCCTTTAGTTGTAGGCAGCAGCAGGGCCCCCTTTAGATATAGGCAGCAGTCAGGGCCCCCTTTAGATGTAGGCAGCAGCCAGGGCCCCCTTTAGTTGTAGGCAGCAGCCCGGGCCCCCGTTAGATATAGGCAGCAGCCAGGGCCCCCTTTAGATATAGGCTGCTGTCAGGGCCCCCTTTCGTTGTAGGCAGCAGTCAGGGCCCCCTTAGTTGTAGGCAGCAGCAGGGCCCCCCTTTAGATATAGGCAGCAGTCAGGGCCCCCTTTAGTTGTAGGCAGCAGTCAGGGCCCCCTTTAGTTGTAGGCAGCAGTCAGGGCCCCCTTTAGTTGTAGGCAGCAGCAGGGCCCCCCTTTAGATATAGGCAGCAGTCAGGGCCCCCTTTAGATGTAGGCAGCAGTCAGGGCCCCCTTTAGATATAGGCAGCAGTCAGGGCCCCCTTTAGATGTAGGCAGCAGCCAGGGCCCCCTTTAGTTGTAGGCAGCAGCCAGGGCCCCCTTTAGATATAGGCAGCAGCCAGGGCCCCCTTTAGATATAGGCAGCAGTCAGGGCCCCCTTTAGTTGTAGGCAGCAGTCAGGGCCCCCTTTAGTTGTAGGCAGCAGTCAGGGCCCCCCTTTATGTTTGTAGGCAGCACAGGGCCCCCCTTTAGATATAGGCAGCAGCAGGGCCCCCTTTAGATATAAAAAATAAACCAAATCAGTCACTTACCTGAGCCTCGGTCCTGCCGCTCCGTGCTCCCGCCGGCTCCTGTCGCCCTGCATAGGCGGCGCGGTGATGTGACGTCACACCGGCCGACCTACGTCAGCAGTAGGGGCCGGCGCCCGGCAGGTTGAAGGCCTAGTGCCTTCAGCCTGCCAGGGAGATCAGCGGAGCGCAGCGCTAGTGGCGCGTGTGCTACCGCTGACAAACCACCATCTCGCGCAGCCCCGGGAGTCGGTGGACATCAGTCCCCAACTCCCGGCCGGTCTCTGAGCGCTCGGGACGCGGGGCCCGGGTCGTCATGAGACCGGAATGCGCGGCCGTGCCCCGGGGAGCGACGGCACTGCCTCCGGGGCCCGCAGGAGCTCGGGGCCCACACTGCGGGCCAGGCGGAG
The DNA here is from genome assembly GCA_025379985.1 of Phyllomedusa bahiana. Taxonomy (NCBI): domain Eukaryota; kingdom Metazoa; phylum Chordata; class Amphibia; order Anura; family Hylidae; genus Phyllomedusa; species Phyllomedusa bahiana. The sequence continues at coordinate 74,239 of JAODAL010005066.1, forward strand.
CCTGGTTCGGCGGCTGCGCCGCCGGGCCCCGCTCTGCCGTGAGGAATAAGGGGGCCCGCTTTTTGCGGGCCCCCTTATTCCACCGGGCCCCAGACGGGAGTACAGGTTGTACCCCCTGTATGGCGGCCCTGATGCAACATGGCACCCACCAAAATCTGCGTTCCAAAAACCAAATAGTGCTCCCTTCCTTGTACGTCCTGCCATGCGCCCAAACAAAAGCTTACACCCATATATAGAAGACATAGTGTAATACATTTTGGGGTGCTTTTTTGCCACGATTCCTTGTAAAAATTTAACATTTTCAACTGGAACTGCAGATTGTTGGAAAAAAAAAATAATTTGTTATTTTCACAGCCTTAAAAAAATTGTCTAATACCTGTGGGGTCGATAATCTCACTGAACCCCTGAATATATACTGTATATTCCTTAAGTGGTGTAGTTTTACAAATTAAGTCTTTTTAGGGGAGTTAATTAAGTTTTAGCACCTTAGGGTGTCCCCAAACCCGGAATAGTGCCTAAAATATATTCCAATGAAAATTAGACCCCAAAGTCCAGTAGATGCTCCTCCTATTCTGAGGTTAGTGGTTGAGTCAAATAGCGTACTAGGGCCACAAATGGGATATCTCTAAAAATGGCAGAAACTGGGGAATCAATATTGAGTTGCATTTCCTTGTTATCATCTACCATGTTCCAGTGAATAATGGATAAAAATAGAAAATCTGAAAGAAAAGTTAAATTTTACCTCTGCTTTGCTTAAATTTCTGTGAAACACCTAAAAGGTTAACATACTTTAGTTTTGTTTTGAATACCATGAGGGGTGCAGTTTCTTAGATGGAGTCATTTATGGGGGTGTCTAACATAAGGGCCCATCAAAGCCACATCAGAACTGGACTGGTTCTTATAAAAAAAAATTAAAAATTAGTCTTACAAATTTTCTTGAAAATGTTAAAATTTGCTACAAAAAGTAAGAGCCCCTAATGTCCTAAAAAAATAAAAGATTGTTTAAAAAAATATGCCACTATAAAGTAGACTTATGGTTGTTGTTCATTATTTACTATTTTGTTGGATATGACTATCTGTGCAGAAATTTTTCAACTTAGAAAATGGCAAATTTTTCCAAATTTTCTTATTTTTTTATATTTTTAACAAATGAACAAGGACAGTTTCGACAAAAATGAATTGCTAACTTGAAGTACAATGTGTCAGGAGAAAACAATCTTAAATTCACATGAATAGGTAAAACCATCAAAAAGTTATTTTCTGATAAAGGTGACATGTCAGATTTGAAAATAGGGCTTGGTTTTTAAGGAGTTAATGCACTTTAGCCCTTCTGAAGCATGCTCTTCTTTTCACAGAAGTAAGCATTTACCTCTACTTTAAACCCTTCCTTAAAAGGGTTTTGTCATGATGTAATTTATATGTGGGATGCTCAAAAATCACTAACCACTTTCCTAAATGAATGTAATTAAAAAAATGTACCATGTCACAGCTGAAGCCTCTCTTAGGGCATGTCCCATGGCACGGGTTTTCGGACCGTTTTTACAACCGGTTTGCGGTTTTGCATACCGCCTGAAAAACCAGCCGAAAATGAGCAGAACGGGGCGATATGGAAAACCCGTGCAGCAGTCCCCACTGCACGTGTTTTCTGCCTGGCGGTTTTTCCGCCTGCAGGCCGCTCAAAAAGCATTGAGCATGCACATTCTTCCGTCTGGTTTCCAGACGGAATATGTGCATCTCAATGTGAAGGGGGAGTGCTTTTCTCCACTCATCGTGGAGAAAACCGCCCCCCCTTCGGCCGTGGGGATGACAGCAAAATAGTGCAAATACCGGTCGCATAAACCGACCGGTATTTGTCACTTGCCGTGTGAACGCACCCTTACTTTTCATGTGTTTACTGCTTCTTGTCAGGGGCTCCGACCAGCTCTCCGGCTTCTGTCTGTCTGGCCGTGCTTGCGTGGTTTAATCTTCTCCCTCTGATACCTGGCACGGGAATGTGGACGTTCAGACATGTGCTGTATTTCCTCAGCACTTCTTCTGACGGGCTCCTCTCATCCCTCTCCAGCATTCAGTGACTGCGAGCTGGGGCTGGCTGTACAGTGATGAATCTGCCCTCCTCCAGCATTCAGTGACTGCGGACTGGCTGCTCCTAATGAATTTGTCTGGCTTCTTTTGCCCTCCTCCCTGCATCAGTCAATGTCAAATTCACTGACAGCAAGCAGAGGTCTTTACTTAAAGCTGAGGTGATATTTGGCTGCAACTTCTGTACCCCTGGGAATGATCACCCAAATTTCACTGACAGCAAGGAGAAATGTCAGCTTTAAGTAAAGATGTTTGCTTGCTGTTGGTGCAGTTTGGGTAAAAACAACTAGGACAGAAGTAATAGCTGCTTGCTGTCAGTGAAACTTGGGTGATAACTCCCATGGGTGCAGAAGTATATATACATATATATAACCACTCTCCCAATGTCGTACCAGAAATAGCAAGCCTCCTCTAGCCCTATGGCACAAGTTTTTGGGTTGGCTGTTAGGCCGATGCCCTCATTGCGTCCTGCACCTTGGCTAGGTGGGACTTCCAGTCTGCATTAAATATTACCACGTCATCCAGATATGCAGCCGCATGTTCTTTAAGGCGCTGCAGGATGAGGTCCATCAACCTCATGTAGCAGGAGCCCCATGTAGGCCAAAGAGAACAACAACGTACTGGAAATGTACCTCTGAGGTAGAAAAGGTTGTTGGCATGCCCTGTTATTTTCAGGTCACCTGGTCTAGAATGCTTTCCCAAGGGGTTCCTAGGCATGATCTTCGACATAAATTCAGCCCAAGTGTTTCTTCTGCAAGCGTAATTTCCCTTAAAGTCAGATTTTTCTCTCCTTCGAAAACGCACTCCTTATACCTCTCGCAATTGCATGTGAGTCCTGGGAAGGATGGTTGCAGCCTTCAGAGTTGTGCCGTTTGCACAGCTTCATTCTCGCCTCCTCCAGCGGTTCATTCTAGCTCGCTGGAATGACTCCCTATTTACCCTGGACAAGGAAATTATGCTTCCATCTCAAGTTTGTGTCGACCTCAGCTGGTGGCTGGTGTCTCCGGCACTACTTCAGTGGAAGTCCTGGTTCCCTTTTCTTCAGGGTCACCGAGTTCGGGTTCAGTCCGACAACACTACTGTGGTGGTGTATCTGAACCATCACCTAGGAACCAGGAGTCATGCAGCTTTCCTGGAGGCCTCGAGGTCCTTTCGCTGGGCAGAACTCTTGTTTCCGCTGCAATCAGCGATACATAAGGTGCATAAGGAATCTGCTTCAGTAAGCAATTTACTGAAACATTTTCATAGAAGGTTGAATTATTGCTTGAATTGATACAAAGTTGCATGAAAGTGATAAAAAGCATAAATTGTTGCATTGTTAAACATTTAGCTATTTGTTAAAATTTTTTATTTTATTAGCATAGCAACTATTTTCAGTGTACAGTATATATTTTTACATATTTGTGTATGACAGAAATATTTTATGGCCTCTGTTTCAGGGTGAGAGGACAAGCTCTTATTAATATTAAAATGCTTGTGTACATGAACTTCCTACACCCTGGTCTATTATTTTTTTTACATTTTTTGTGAGTTGTATTCACAAGTGCTTGATTTAATGCATTAGTTTAAAATTATTCTGATTCTGGCTATTTATCCACTTAATGTTACAGTGAGAGAAAACTGTGGAGGTGCTCCTTCTCTGTCATCCTATTACACTCTTCCCTGCAATGAGTCATTGGGGTGCCATGCTGCTGAGGGCTCAATGAATATTCTCAGGCCTGTCATCATCCTTTGATATTTTGCCTTGGGTATAATGGAATGTGGTAGCTGTTACAATACACTATCACTAAAGTAAAATGTACAAGTGGTTTTACCCCCTGTTGGGCAAGTACCCTATAAGAATTAAAAAAAGTAACCCCCTGCCAAAAAAAAACAAAAAAACCCCACAGGTATCTAAAATATTAAGAAACTGAAAACACCTCCTTTTTCACTTATAGAAAAACCCCCAACTGTGATCAAAAAGTCATATCTAACCCAAAATCAATAAAAAGTACAGCTCATCATGCGAAAAAACAAACCCTCAAATAGGGTGACATGTATGTACGGGATTGCGCCCAAAAACTGACGCAGACTTGTTCTCTAGTTTTATAATCAGGCGCACTCCAAAATTAGGCTCATTATCGGACACCCTTAGCACTTTATAATGAGCGTGAGATCGGGAGGCGTTACGGAGGCATGTCGCATCACAACCGTATGATTCTACACATTTATGACAGGAGGATGACAAAACGTTTTGAAGCTAGAAAGCGCCTAATCTATGACCGGCAGTAGAACAGGTTCATAAATTCTACGCTACTAATGCACGCAAAAAAACTGTCGCCTAGATATCAAAATACATACATGTCGCCCATCTAACAACAAGGTTCTAACAACAAGGTACTAAAAATTTATTATTCTAGCAAACTGCAATGGAAGTGTGAAGTTAATGTAAGAAAACTAAATATTTTTAAAGTAGTGTAAGGCCGTGTTCACACGGCTTATTCCCGACGGATTTGTGAGCCGTATTGAGCTCACAAATCTGCCGTGAATAAGAGGCGGGACGGGGGCGGGCCCGGCGCGCGGTGGGGGCGCCGCTCCCGGCCCCATAGACAATGCATTGTTTACGGCGCGTCCGCGCCGTAAATAATGTGCATGTCACTTTCTCCCCCCGCGGCGGATTCGCCGAGCGGGGAGGAGCGACGGAATCCACTGGATTACCGTAATGACAGGGACGGATTGGCGCCGTACTGAAGCGCAAATCCGGCGCGGAGTAAGGCGCCAATCCGTCCCCAAATAAGCTGTGTGAATGAGGCCTAACATAACAAGAAATACATAAATTTTGTATTAATCTTCAGAATATATTTTATTTATACTACAGTCAAATTCAAAAAGCAAAACCTAAAACTAAAACTGGTGATTTGGTTTTATTTTTTTCATTCTACTTCAAAAATAATTTTGTTTGGTCTTCTAATACATCAAATTTTAAAAATACAACTTCAAAGCATAACTAAAAAAAATGATGCCTATGGAAGGTGAGGATGATAAAAAATATACTGTGCCAGTAATTACCAGCTTTAAATCAGTGTCTACAACAAGGTACATACAGAAGATACATAAATGTTGAAATTTTGATATTATAATTATTATTATTATTTTGCAATTTATGTTTTTATTTGTAAATGTCAAAAGTAAAAAAAGTCAAAATTTTCCTGCCTAACAAAGGTGCATACAGATTGAGTTTGTGGAATCCTAGTAATACTTTTTAGACAAGTGGATAGAATTGAAGAGGAAATTCCAAACAACAAAAGCAAAGGAAAGCAACATAAAAGAGAAACCTTTTATAAAAGAAGTGGAGGTGTGTTACGTATGAAGCCATTTGTGATTTTATTTACTACAGTCTGATCTAGGACCATCCACCTGTGTCCTCCTAGGCCCTTATTGGGTTTTTGTACTCCGAGCGTATGGTTTTTTTTCTTCAAAAGGATGAAAAACCATAGACCACTACTTTTTATGTCCTTGATGTATACTTTTTTTATGAGAATGTTTCTGGTTACCCTCCTGCTTTTCTATCCTGATTAGACAGAGAGCAGGGACAGATGTCACCATGGTCATAGAGAGCAAAGACTTTGGGCGACACGTATGCATTTTGACGCATATAAATAGTGTAGAATGCGCCTGATTTATGAACTCGCTCTACTGTGAGTCATAAATCAGGCGCATTCTAGCATTAAGATGACATTTCTGGGTCAGGTAAACCGAATTGAAAGTGGTATACCTGTTCCAGCATTAATGCGCCTAGAATTGCCATACTGAAGCTATAAATCTATATCTTCATATGGTTGTAGTGCCTCCCGCACTCCCCCTGAAATGAAACGCAATACAAACTGCCGCAATCTATTGTGACAGCTAAGGAAAAGAAGGGAGGGGTGTCTCCAGGGCAGCAGCCCCGATATAATCGCAGTTGCTGAGGTCTTACCTGACAGCCTGGTAGCATAAGAAACACTTCCGGGCTGTGTGTGAAGTCACTGTCTTGCCGTGTCCTGTGGGTATGACCGGGCATAGTGATTGACTATAGTTCTGCTATGTACTGCTCTCTATTCTAGCAGTGATTTGAAGATCTGATGATAATAATACAATTAAAAGTATGCATATTTGGTATCGCCACATGCGTACTGATCTACCCTATAAGTTTGTCACATTATTTAACCCATAGGGTGAAAGCTGTAAAAAAAAAAAAGTCCCAGAATTGCGATTTTCGTTTATCATGCAGCACATTAAATGGAATGAAAAGCATTCAAAAATGCATATAAATGCCAAAGTGGTACCAAAAAAAACGCACAACTATCCCAGCAAAAAAAAAAGTATAAACAGGTCCTATACAGAAATTCGATTAAAAACGTTATGGCGATCAAAACATGATCAAAGCGACATATGAACCCCATAATGGTAACAATAAAAACTTCAACTCATCCCGCAAAAAATAAGCCTTTAATCAGTTCCATATATAGAAAAATAAAAAAAAGTTATGGATATCAAACTATGGCAACATAAAAACTCAATTTTTTATCCGCATTTCTATTGTGTAAAAGTAATAAAACATAAAAAAAACTATATAAAATTTATACTGCACGACGAATACTGTAAAACTGAAGCCCAACAAACAAATGGCAAAACTGCGTTTTTTTCCACCCATTTTCATGGCCCAAGCTAAAAGAAACTATGGAATACCTGTGTGCCCAAAATGCACAATACACCCGTAGATGAGATCCATGAGGGGTGTTGAGTCCAAAATGGGATGACTTCTGGAAAGTTACACCTGCTCTTGGACTTTGGGGGCTTTACAAATGTGGCATGGCACCCACTAAAATTTACATTCCAAAAACCAGGTAGCGCTCCCTCCCTTGTACACACTGACATGTGCCCAAACAGCAGTTTATACCTACATTGGTTATTGGCGAACTGGAAGAAACTGCGTAACAATTTTGGGATCATTTTCCAGGATTCCTTGTAAAAATGAAACATTTTCAGCTAAAGTTGCAGATTGTTGAAAAAAAAAATTCATTTTCACAGCCTAAGGGAATATTCAGACGGCATCTTGCCTCCGTATGAACATACGCTTTTCTGATGCGTCTTTGGGTCCATCAGAATGGACCCAGAGACGCATCTAACAGTTAGCAGTGAGTTTATCATTGCCGGCAATGACAAACATGCAGCAGCGTTCACAAGAGTGATCGCCGCTGCGTGTTTGCATCGCGCCTGTGGGGTCCGTCTTGCGGCTGCGATCCAAGAAATTACACGTCATTTCTTGGATCACATCTGCAAGACGGACCCCACAGGCGCAATGCAAACACGCAGCGGCAATCACATTGGGGGGTATTGAAAACCGATCCTATATTAGCAAAAGAAATTACAAACAATCCCCTAATAACAGCCAGGAGATCACCAAATCTAAAAGATTCTTTAGTCAAAAGCCATTATGTCATTCATAAGCAGAACCCATTTAGCACCCGTGGCCCCGCACAAGGTTTTTTTTCCTTGTGGTAAATGTGTCACCTGCCCTAACATGATAAGAACGAATGTTTTCTCTACAATTGATGGGAGTCGAGAAATTAGAATTCGCCACTATATTACATGTAACACCAATAATGTAATATATGTGGCACGTTGTCCATGTCCCAAGATTTATGTCGGAATAACCACACGAGGATTAAAAGTTCGTATACGAGAACATGTGAGAGATATTTTGGCAAAAAGAGGAGTTGAGGATTTGACCCAATTACATACTCTCCCAAGCCATTTTGTACAATGTCATGGTGGTGACCCAAAGGTGTTAAAAGTATGGGGAATAGATTTGGTACATCTTGGGATTAGAGGTGGCAATGCGATGCGTTATTTAGAACAGAAGGAAACCAGATGGATTATATCCTTGCAATGGCCCCTGGTGGCCTGAATGAAAAGCTAAATTTTGCCCCGTTTCTCTATGTTTATAAGATCTAATTGGTATTGGGCCTCTTATACATTTACCGCTAGTGTATTATTATTGTAGTGATCGTATCTCCCTTGTCTTTTTGTGCTGTCATCTATTTTTATCTGTTTTTAACTGTAGTCTGTCTGTGTTCTTTTCCCATACAGCATGGTTAATATGGATCTTTATGATGCAATGATCTGGACCAATGTGAATTAACTAAAACCACCTTTATTGGCCAAAAATTCCCATAGGTGAATAATTAATATCATCTTCAAGTATGACACTGTGCCATTAAAAAATCTACGCATTGATTGTGTTTGTTGTTACGCGAATTGAAAATGTAACATTATTGATATGGTCATATTCTTTTTAGTGTATATATGTAGAAACACTGTGCATAATATCTTTCTTTTGTAGGGGTAACAATTGTGTGCCATACAATCTGATGTATCAATGTCGTGTTATAGTCCAAATATTGATTTGCCCACAGCATAGGGGTAACAATTGTCTGTTTATAATCTGATGTATCAATATCACGTTACAGTACCTAATATTGATCTACCTATAATGTATTTGTATTTTTATTGTGGATATGATATAATGTTTCACTATTATGTGGGCATCTGTGGCAATGTAGGTGCATTGGACCCGTCACCTCTTTCCCCTTGGGTATGGGTATGAGTTATATGATGGACCTGCCTGCAGTAACAAAATCGCTGCAGAGAATTCGCCTAACAGGTTAGATAGTGAGCGCGAGTGCGCGCGCCCTGTGTGGGGAATCCGGCATCGGCTTTGGCTTACATACGCGCTGCACGAATGTCCGGAAGCTCTGTCTTCCGCGCATGAGCAGGAGTACGGGACTGCCGGAAGTGGGGCAAAGGCGAACGCTCTCTCCAAACACAGCGCGTGCGCCGTGGATGCGCTTCAGGTAGATGTTTAGTTTTTACTAAGGTATTTAAACTGGTGGGATTTGAAATATCAGTACCCCCTGAAGAAGCAAGGGACGCAAAACGTGCGTTTGGGGTGCCTGGCTGATTCCTCGGCATATTGGTAGGGGTTGTTCCCCCCCTTTTATTCAGTTATTATGAGCGTTTTACTGGTGCTTTACTTAACATAGGTATATACATACACAAAATGAAATCGCTATGATTCTGTTTGTTGCACTTTATATATACCTATGATACATTTATTTTGACTTATGCTCTCATGTCCCTACATTGGAGGGGATCCTCATAACAATTATATCTTGTAATACTGTAACCTTTTGCCTTTTGAGGAACTATGTATTGCCCGCAGTTAGTTAGGTTTTGACTTTTCTGCACCTCATTTCGATACATGTCTGTTTTTAATATGTAACGAATAAAGATTTTGGTAACTTTTTGACTACATACTCTCTATGTGATTTTGTTTGTGGATAAATATATATGGAGAGGGGTCATGATATGGGAAGAGGCCCTTGTCTTTAGACAAGGTCTAATTTAATTGAAAAATCTGGACATATATATATATATATATATACACTCACGCCCTTTTATTAGGTACACATGCTATAGGGTTGGACCCACCTTTTGCCTTAGAAATGCTAATTATTGTGGGCATAGATTCACAAAGGTGAGAATTCGATGCTCAGGTACCAAGGGGCCCCAAGAGTGCCAGAATTTACCCACACATGACACCAACCCGCATAGCCGAAACTTGTTTACAAGGCAGGATGGACTCCATGCTCATGTTGATTGACGCCAAATTCGACCCTTCAGCAGTGTCCAGCCGAAATCAGCCTCAGCCAGGTCAATGTTTTTTCCAATTTTACTGCCAATTTGATGAGCTTGGGACAAATTGGGCCTCAGGTTTCCTGGTTCTAGCTGAAAGGGAGTTTGGCACCCGGTGTGGTTCTTCTGCTTTTGTAGTGCCATCTGCCTCAAAGTTAGCTGTACTGTGCGTCAGAATGACTCTTCTCCTACTGTTGTAACGGGTGGCTATTTGAGTAATGTTGCCTTTCTATGCTCGAACAGTTTGCCCATTCTCCTTTGACCTCTGCATCAAACAAGGCATTTCCTTTGGGGACATGACTGCCGCCTACTGGATGTTTTTCTTCTTTTTCGGATCCATGTCTCTTAATAAACCCATAGAGATGTTTGTGCGTTGAAAATCCCAGGTAGATCAAGTTTTGAAATACTAGACAGTTCTGGAAACCAGACGTCAAAGGCATCAAATCACCTTTATTTCCCATAGATGCTCAGTTTGAACTGCAAGGAGATGTGGACATGTCTACTGCTAAATGCACTGAGTTGCCGCCATGTGATTGGCTGATTAGAAATTAAGTTGTTAACAGAGTTGGACAGGTGTACCTAATAAAGTGGCCGGTGAGTGTATATATATTGTGGCAGAGTGATCGTGTGCAGTTGCAGGTCTCTGCCACTAGGTGGAATTCAGGATACCTGCTACAAACATGCCACCGAAAACCTGGGTTCGGTGGGGGAAGGAAACTTGTTGGTGTCAGTAACAATAGGTTACTGACATAGGTAGCTAGAATGGTCCTTGCAGCCAGTATGGTCTCCTTTCCGGGACGGGGCGTAGCGTTGGGTGGGGGCGTTGCACGTTTCAGGCCAGGTATTGGGCCAGTCCCTGGATGGCTATAAAAGCCCTTAGCCTGCAGGTGTTAAGGGGGCGTGGTCTGCTAACTGGAGTATTGAGTAGAAACGGAGCTGGAGAGAGGCTCTGGCCCCCCCAGAGGCTTGAGGCAAGCAGGTGGCTGCCTTCAGGAAGCCGAATCCAGCAGAGGTTTGTAAACGTGGTTGTGGCGCTGGCAATAGGCCAAGTCCACAGGTAGTGAGGGACGTATTCTGTGTATAGTTAGTGGCCAGACGGCCAAAGATTTATTTTTATGGGTTGTGGTTTCTGTAACTGTGTGCCTCAATAAACCTGGTTGAGGCCAGTTTGAAACATTCCTCTGTGTTGGAACATTTTGTACCAAGATCGTTCTACCAAAGACGGCGATCCCAAAAAGCCAAGCGAGAAACCCCCGAGACGGGCCAAGATGGCGTCTCAGAGCTAAGCGTCAGCTTACAATTGGTGAAGGTATGCGATGGGCAAATATTGGCACTAATTGACGTATGTACAAAGTGGTACAGAAAATGCAGTTTGCATAGGGCTGCTGCAGTTTACATAGGACTGCTGGATGTTCGCTCTGGGTGAGGAACGATTTCTCTGAAGAGAGACACACCCGCAGCAGCCTTTGATGTATAACGAGACTGTCTTGCTGCCTGAAAAAAATTTGTTGTGATTCTGGAGGATATTTTTGCGCTGGTGCGCCGTATCACCACCCAGCAAGCAGTACAAAAGACTGTTACCAAACCTAGCCGGTTGTCTGAGTGCCCAGAGACACTGGTTGGAGGTTATGTTGCCAAGGGTGACCAGCCTAGCCTCTGTTATGGATGTCGGCAGAGGGGCACATGTGCAAAAGGATGTCCTGTTGCTGTGAGGTCCGGGGTGCTGCCCAAGGGTGTGCCAAGTTTCAGGAAGAGCAGACGGCAAAGATACAGGGATCCCATCACTGCTAAGGGCAACGAACCCCGACAGTGGTAAACCGCCATTGTCCAGCAGGAGGAGCTGTGCTGGAGTGGCCATCAAGCGGGATGTGCTCCTGAGGGTCCTTGGATATGGAGGTTAGAGAACGTGGCACCACGGATGCATTGGTTGGTGGTGGATGATATCCCACTGTGGGTGGACATGGACTGTCGCCAAGATGTCTCCAAAGTGCACCCGGACATCGTACCCAGTGGGAGGACCCATCCAGAATATGGTAAGACCGTTCTAATGCATTTTGAAACCTTCTGTGGGACTGTCGTGCATACGCTTAGGGTTTGTGAGAACCTTCGGTCCGGCTGTCTTCTTGGCAGAGACTTCCCCCATTTCGGGCACTTGCGGGCAACAGCCAAGGTATCGGGGAAAACAAGTGACTTCTCCTGGGAAATGCCCCCTATGCAGTTTGTGGTGCCAGTGCCTGAGAGGGAGGAGCCAGAGTGGTCATCTCCAAAAGTGCCTGAGATAATAGTGGATAAGACTGACACAGTGTATTTTGGACTGGAAAAGTCTGATGGACTCTATGTTCAGGACATATGCACTATATTACTTGTTTCAAAGGTTACTAAGGCGGAAAAGGGGCCTGTAATGAGTGGCTCTGTCAAACTACCTGAGCAGGGGGTTGTTGGTGGGGTCACAAAGTTAGCATTGGTTACTGCAATGTGTGAATCTGCTTCTAAAAATGCTATAACAGTAGAGGAAAGTAGCTCAGGTCTGCCCCTGAAGGTTATGGCTGTCAGGGCTAGGCATGCAGTACAGGCAGAGTGTGAACTAGCTCCTGAAGTAGTGCCAGCCCCAGCTGTAGAGCAGACAAGCTCAATTGTGTCCCTAGAGGTTATGATTGACAATGCTGAGGCTATAGCAGAGAGTGTGTGTCCTGGGGTGTGTGACGATATGGAGACATGGGTTAATACTACAGACTCACGAGGAGCTAATGTGGTTACCCCTAGCAAAAAGGTATCCTCTGCATCTCCAGTTGTGGAAACTGGTGAATATGAGTGCCCGGCAGATGTGTGTGAAGTGTCTGGAGTCCAGTTGATAAATGTGTCCACCAGTGACCCCAGCAAACTGTGTTTACCTGATAGTAGCCTGCAACTTGCAGGTAATGCGTGCCCAGGGATTGATAGCCACCGTTCTGTTTGACTGCTGTTGGTCCCCGAGAGGAGCCCTCCTGTTTCAGTGTGTGGCCTGGAAATGATCGATCTCCTACAATATGTGAGGAGACTAGTTTAACCCCTTCACGACCCTGGGCGTATGAGTACGTCCTAGGGCCGCTAAGGGGCTTTGCAGGGGGATTGCTCCGCGACCCCCCCGCACAGCCGCCGGGTGTTAGCGGCTAATCGCAGCTAACACCCGGCAGTAACAGCGCCGGCGGGTGGCTCCGCCTGCTGGCGCTGCTTTACCCATCAGACACCGCGGCTAAGATGGCCGCGGCGTCTGAATGAACGCTGATCGGTGCCGCGCACCGATCGGTACGGTCATCGGCACCGGCGCGCATAGCTGCGCCGATCCGACGACCGGGCATGGTGGTGGGGAGCCTTGTGAAGGCTCCCGTCAACTTACCCCTGGCCGGTTTTGCCCCACTCCGTCCGCAGACAGGAAGTGGGGAAAACCGCCATCTTTGTACACCCTAATGCATTGCATATGCAATGCATTAGGCTGTATTAACAATCGCGCCCCCTAGTGGTCAAGCCCATAGGGGGACTAAATGTTACAGTAAAAAAAAAAAAAAAAAAAAAGTTTTAAAAGTTACAAAAAAAAAGTATTAAAAGTTCAAATCACCCACTTTCCCATTTTACAAATAAAATCATTAAATAATAAAAAAGTTACACATATTTTGTATCGCCGCGTCCGAAAAAGTCTGATCTATAAAAATATAACATAATTTATCCCGTACGCTGAACACCGTAGAAGAAAAGAAATTCCAAACGCCAAAATTGCGTTTTTTGGTCATTTTCCATCACTCAAAAAATGGAATAAAAATGATCAAAAAAGTCGCATGCATTCCAAACTACTAGCGATAAAAAGTACACTTCAGCCCGCAAAAAATGCACCCTCACTGACGTCCGTAGGTGTTAGTACAAAAAATGTATTGGTCGCACAAACTGGCGCCGCGGCGCAAATGTCAAAAATAGAAAATGTTTGGAATTTTTTTACGGTACCAAAACATAACGGAAACCCTACATGTTTGGTATTGCCGGATGCGTAACAACCTGTAGAATACAGATAACACATTATATTTACCGAAGATTGAACGCCGTAAAAGCAAATCACCCAGAAACATGGCGAAAATACATTTTTTTTCACAATTTGTCCCACTTGGAATTTTTGGCCGGTTTCCCAGTATATTCTATAGTATAGTGAATAACACCATTAGAAAGAACATCTTGTCCTGCAAAATAAAAGCCCTCATGTGTCTATGTAGGTGGAAAATAAAAAAAAAGTTATGGCTTTCAGAAGGCGAGGAACGAAAAACGAACGTGTCACAAAAAAAAAAACGGGTCCTGAAGGGGTTAATGAGGGTGTGTCCAGCTCCTGGTAAGGTGTTTGCCTGCATGAATGAGGCAGAGTTTGTGTGTAGCCCTGAGCAGTGTATTACAGAGTGGACACTCTGTGATAGAGAGCCGGATTGTAGCACTGCAGAGTATGAAGATAAATGCCGTCCTGGAACCTGTAGTTCTACGGATTTCACTTCTTCCAACAGTTGCTGTATTGCCAGTAGCTTTTTCTGCCATGGTCACAAAGACTACAGTGATGGAAGGGTTGATCTGCTAGACATCACAGAGGTGGGTGTATGCTTGAACCCTACTGAGAAGCAAGGTAGCGGGTTTTAATCCTCAAAGGATAAAGAGGTGCCTGGTTCTGAGTCAGCTGATAATATTTCCTTAGAGACAATGGAGGAAAATACTTACATTTATCACAGAGGTTTAGGCCCTGTAGTTTGTGGTTTGACCCCCCATGTGGAGGCCCAGGTGTGAAGCCAGATGTCCCTTGCACCTACTGGTGTTTAAAGAAAGGGATTGCTATCCCATTCTAAATTGTTGTCTGCTATTGCCTTCAGCTCAGTGTGTGAAGTTAATGTTGAGAAAGATGTAGGAGTATCCCAGGTAGAAGCTGAGAGTTCTCCCTTAGAGATGGTTATAGGGGATGTGAAGGAAACATCTCTACTCATTGATACAGAGTGTTTGCTGCTAAAAAGTGCAAGTAAAAAGTGTGCACTGGAGAATGTGTCCTCTGACACTGGTGAGGTGCCAGATAAGGTCCTAATGGCAGACAAAGTGTCTATAGAGGTTGCCAATGGTGACGCTGAAACCATAAGCATGGCTGCTGATTGTGGTGAGGTGTGTATAGCAGAATATGCATTGTTTGGGGCCCCTGTAGTGATATGTAAGCCTGCAAAGAGGGTCACCCCCAAGTCAAACACCTTTATGGGCGGTAAGCCCCAGGTGGTACCGGGGGGGACCCCCGTAATCATGCAAGGGTAATGCATGAAAGGGAGGAAACAGATCATAAATGTGGTCTTGCCGTTGCGGTGAGCCAGGTGTATGGAGGGAAAAGTGAGTCCTCAGATATTAGAAACTCACCTGGTAAAGAAGCTGAGAAAAAATCAGCGGGGGGTTTCCTAGATGTAGCCATTTTTCTGTGTATCCCTGTGACCACTGACCTACAGGTTAAGGGTGGGCAGGGTACCTTTGTCTCACAGTCGGTCCTACTGCAGTGGAGGTTACTGAGTTTGGTCAAGGGGGATAGACCAGGTTTCCTCTGGAAAGGAACCAGGGAACAGTTAGTAGCCAAGAGGCGGAGCTTCAGGGCCCAAAAGATTAGAGGATGTCTCTGACCCTAAGAGGCAGGAGATGGTCAGTGGAGGTCCAGACAAATCTGTGATGAGGAAGGTTTTGGTCCTCATAAATTTTCCTGCGAAAAAACAGGTAGCAGTTTTTGGATCAGTTACGGCCCTAGGGGCCATGGTGGAAAGCAACCCTGACAGGTGTGCTGTCATTACAGCTTTTGGTGACACAAGTGTGGTTGCTGGGACCAACCAGATGCCTTTTGCTGATGTGAGACCCACGATAGTGAAAACTTTGCCCAGTGGGGACAATGCCAAGATAACCTGGGTGTGGAAGAAGACTACACGGCGGGGTAGCGCTGGTAATGGGATTTTTTACTTTGTAACCCTGTGAAGGTCGGCATGCAGGTGAAAGTTGGTGGCATCCGTGTAGCAGAACATGCATGGGTTGTGACACGTATAGTAAGTGGCAATAAACGGTTGATTGCCCAATGTGTGTTGGTATGAGCCCACAACTGAGTTGTGTGTGGACAATTTTGTCTCTGCCCCTGAAGAATTAGGGAAGATGTTGACTTGTTGGTGTCAGTAACATTAGGTTACTGACACAGGTAGCTAGAATGGCTGCCTTGCAGCCAGGTATGGGTCTCCGTTCCCGGGACGGTTGTAGCGTTGAGTGGGAGGCTGTCCCCACGTTCCAGGCCCGGTTTGGGACCAGTCCCTGGATGGCTATAAAAGCCTGCAGGTGTTAAGGGGGTGTGGCCTGCTACCTGGAGTATTGAGTAGCAACAGAGCTGGAGAGAGGCTCTGGCTCCCCAGAGGCTTGAGGCAAGCAGGTGGCTGCCTTCAGGAAGCCGAAATCCAGCAGGGGGCTGGTTTAAAACGTGGTTTGGCGCTGGCAGAAGGCCAAGTCCACAGGTAGTGAGGGACGTATTCCGTGTATAGTTAGTGGCCAGACGGCTAAGGATTTATTTTTATGGGTTGTGGTTTCTGTAACTGTGTGCCTCAATAAAGCCAGTTTTGAAAATCCTCTGTGGTTGGAAATTTTGTACCAAATGTTCTACCAAGGACGGCGAATCCCAAAAAAAGCCAAGCGAGAAACCCAGAGGATTGGGCCAAGATGGCGTCTCAGAGCTAAGCGTCAGCTTACAATATGTATAGTAATTTAAACCTGGAATGGTGCCTAAAGAAAATCGTAATGAAAACGAGACCTCATAGTCCAGTAGGTGCACCTCCTATTCTGAGGCTTGTGGTTGAGCCAAATAGCACATTAGGGTCACATATGGGATAGCTCTAAAAATAGCAGAATTGAGGGAATCAATATTCAGTTGCATTTCCCTGGTCACATCTACCATGTTCCTATGAATAATAGATAGAAATTTAAAATCTGCAAGAAAAGTGAAAATTTTTAATTTCACCTCCACTTTGCTTTAATTTCTGTGTAACACATAATGGATTAATAAAATTCCTAAAAGCTGTTTTGATTACTCTAAGGTGTGTAGTTTCTTAGATGGAGTAATTTATTTGGGTATCTACCATACAGGCCCCTTAAAACCACAACAGAATTAGACTGGTCTTTAAAAATATCAATGTTGCAAATTTTCTTCAAAATGTGAAAAATTACTACAAAATTTCTAATCTGCGAATGTAAAAAAAAAAAAAAAAAAACACATTTAAAAAAATTATTGCAACCTAGAGTAGACATATGGTAGATGCGAGTTATAAACTATTTTGTGTAGAATAACTATCTGCCTTGAATGCAGAAAGTTTTGAACTTTGAAAATGACAAATTTTTCCCAATTTTCACGATATTTTGAAATTTTTTTATACAAATAAATAAGGATTGTATGGACCTATGTTTCTTAATAACTTAAAGCACAATGTGTCATAAGAAAACAGCCTCTGAATCACATGGATAGGTAAAAGTTACTCTCATATAAATTGACACATCACATTTCGAAAATGGAGCTCTGTCAGGAAGGTCAAAATTGGCTTCATCCTTAACCCATTAAGGCACCCTGACTTCCTGAATGTCATGATTCACTGCCTATTAATGCACCCTGAGGTTCCCTGAATGTCATGACATCTTTATGTCTCCCTGTGCAGAGATAAGATGAAAGCTCTATGCTAATTGCTGTTTCTGGCAGCTAATTAGCTCAGTTACACACAGCAGGTGATCAATCATTGAAGTCCTGTGATCCCCTTGCTGAGGATGCTGGGATTGGTCAGTCAGTCTGCTAACACACAGTTTACAGCTGATCCATGTCCTGGGGCTCTGAGAGAGTGAGGAGATGGTATTTCTGTGCTGGGTCCTAGTGCCCTGTGCTGGGATCTGGGCTGTCACAGCCTGAAATACTTTATTAACCCCTCCACTGCCTAATCACTTCACTGCCCCTGTGATCTATATGTGGCAGCTGTCTGATCAGACCAGTTTGCCCCTTTCAAGTTCCAGCAATTTTCTGCCAGTGATCATCACTGGCTCATACAGTGAAAAACACACACAAAAATTAATCCCCTTCATTGCTAAGTCCCTGTTCCCCTCACTCATATTGTTATAGCTGTCTGATCAGTTAAAAAGACAGCTCGTAACTTCTGTTCCCACATCTGTCACTGCCCATCACTATCCTAATAAAGCCTGAAAAATACTCTAAAACAAGAAAGTGCTCCTTCAATTCTGAGGCCTGTGGAAGAGTCAAAAAGCGTATATGGGCCACAAGTGGGGTATTTCCAAAAACTGCATAATAAGGAGAATCATTATTGAGTTGCGATTTCTTGGTAAAATCTACGGGGTTCCAATGAATAATGAACAAAATCGAAATCTGCAAAAAAGTTAAATTTTTGAAATTTCACCTTTGCTTTTCATTAATTTCTGCGAAATACCTAAAGGGTTAATAAACTTCCTAAATGCTGTTTTGACTATGTTAAGGGGTGTAGTTTTTGAAATGGAGTCATTTATGGGGGTTTCTAACATACAAGCCCCTCAAAACCACATCAGAAGTGGCCTGGTTCCAAAAAAATCTGTTCTGCAAATTTTCCTGAAAATGTTAAAATTTGCTACTAAATTTCAAAGCCCCCAAATGTCTTAAAAAATAATATGATTTTTAAAAAAAATCATGCCAACACAAAGTAGACATATGGTAGATATTCATTATTTACTATTTTGTTTTGTGTGACTATGTGTCTTGCACACAGAAATTTTTAAACTTTGAAAATGGCAAATTTTTCCAAATTTTCACAAAATTTCGATATTTTTCACACCTAAACAAGGATTTTATCGACCAAAATTAATTTCTAAATTAAAGCACAATGTGTCACGAGAAAACAATCTTTGAATCACATGGATAGGTAAAAGTGTTGAAAAGTTATTTACAGATAAAGTGGCACATGTCAGATTTGAAAAAAAGGGCTTGGTCCTTAACGCCAAAACAGGCTTAGACCTTAAAGGGTTAACGAGAACCTGTCACATAATTTTTGTCCCCCTTGCTGAGGGCAGAACAAGCCAGTGACATACATGCTGTTTCCAGTGCTGTGTCCCTTATTCTGTAAGATGCTGTAGTTTTTGTGTATTTAATGCTCAAATCTGCAGTTTTCAGCCAGATGAGTCATTCGAAGAGTCATTCAAAGAGTCAGTTTTTTTTCAAACCCCGCCCATCTGAGGCTAGCCCTGCCCACCTCAACTGATAAACCTATTACTTTGAATAAGTAGAAACATGTGAATAACTGTCTGTGGGCGGAGCTATCCTTTGGTGTGCTGGGCTAACACCTACTCATGAATAAGATTTGAGGGGTAAATGCTCTAAAACTGCTGCATCTTACAGAATAAGGGGCACAGCGCTGGGAACAGCAGGTCTGAAACTAGCTTGGGCTGCCCTCAGCAAGGGGGCGCATAACCTATGTGACAGGTTCCCTTTAAGAGTTTAAAGCATCCTTAGGAAATCTAATGCAATTTTTTATATACTGCCAGTTGAGTATCACACTAGGCAGCATAATCCTTAAACTGTATTTGGCGAACCCCTTCACCTTGCTAACATAACCATACAAGCCACATAACACATTTGTGTAATCATTATTTAAACCTAGCATTTACAACTTATTGTCTTACCATTACAATTTCCTTAATTTTTTTTTTAAGTTCTTGAAGCTTCCCGTGAAAATGATTTGCAGTCAAGTGCTTTCTGTCTTTCTCAGTTTGATTTTTACCCCGCAACATGATTGTTTCTCTTCTAGAAACAACTGCTTCCATATCACGGATCAGTTTCTCTTGCTGTTTCATCAGCTGTGAATATCGAACCTAGAAGCACAAATATATATTAAATGGAGTACATCAGCCTTCTCTTATCAGATAACTGTTCCTTTTATCCCAATTCCATGTACTACACAGCCCCGATCCCAGAGCATGTCCTGCGAGCACCGGGGTGCAGAGGAAACCTCCGCAACCCGGTGCTTTAACCCTTTGATTGCGTTGGTGTGTTACCTCAGCGCAATCAAAGGGTTCCCCTGCTCTGTCGTGTGATCGGAACACCCGGTCACCCGACAGAGCTCGGGGAACGGCTGCACAGTCAGCCCTGGGGACCTAAAAGTGGCCCCAGAGCTGTCTGTGTAACAAGCCAGGGATCAGGCCAGCCTGTGTTCTGTCCTGAACACTGCCTTGTCAGACTGACACAGATTAAATGTATTACAAATATGAATTATGCTAATAATTACTAAGTGTAAAAAAAAAAAAAAAAAAAAATTAAAAAAACATAAAAAGTGAAAAAAAAAATTAAAAAAAAAAAAATAAAAATATTTAATAAAAAATAATTGTGCATAAATCACACACACAAAAAACCTACACATATTAAGCATCCATATGACCGTAATAACCTGTAGAATTAATCTAACAAGTTATTAAGTGTAAAATATGAACAGTGTACAAAAACCAAAACTTTTTTAAAAAAATAAAAATTCTGCAATTACTTATAAGTGAACTTAAACTATTCCCCCATAAAATACAACTTGTCTTGAATAAAAAGAGGCCTCGTCCAACTGCGTCATTGAAAAAATAAAAAAGTTACAACTGTTGAAACACAAGGAGGCAAAAACTAAAAAAAACGTTCTGGTCATTAACTACTTTTCAGGCCTGGGAGTTAAGGGGTTAAAGCACTCACTGTTCAAATCTACTCTCCATCTGATATCATCTACCAGCAGTTTTCAACCACTTCACTACCTAACTCCTTAAATTCCTTATAAACTAACATCCTCTCAATAATGTATGAACGAAATAATTGTGCATACATTACACACATAAAGAAACCCTATGCATATTAGTTATTCACACAACCGTAATAACCTGTAGAATTAATCTAACAAGTAATTAAGTATGAAATGTGACTAGTGTAAAAAAAAAAATAAAAACACCAAATTTAAAAAAAAAAATAAAATTATGCAATAATTTATAAGCGAACTTAAACTATTCCCCCAAAAAGTACAAATTGTCCCCAATAAAACAAGGCCTCATACAAATGCGTCATTGAAAAAATAAAAAAGTTACAAGGAGGCAAAATCTAAAAAAATGTGCTGGTCATTAAGTACTTTTCAGGTGTTTGGCTTATGTGGTTGAAGACCTTGTCCCAGTCAATACGTTTTAATGCCTCTAAGCAGATTACAGTTAGCCTTCCTGAAATTCAATGTTTTTGTGGCTTTTTAGGTTAAACACTTACATCTTTGTTGATATAAATAGACTTAGGTTGTGCCCCCCTTGCTGAGGACAGTACAGGCTAGTGTCAGACCTGCTGTTCCCAGCCCTGTGTCCCTTATTCTGTAAGATGCAGCAGTTTTAGAGCATTTACCCCTTAAATCTTATTCATGAGCAGGTGTTAGCTCCACCCACTGACAGTTATTCACATGTTTCTACTTATTCAAAGTAATAGGTTTGTCAGTTGAGGTGTGCTAGCCTCCGATTGGCCGGGTTTCAAAAAAATCGACACTCTGAAGGACTCTTCGAATGACTCTTCTGGCTGAAAACTGCAGATTTGAGCATTAAATACACAAACACTACAGCATCTTACAGAATAAGGGACACAGCACTGGAAACAGCATGTCTGACACTACCTTGTTCTGTCCTCAGCCAGGGGGGCAAAAACTATGTGACAGGTTTTCTGTAATCTTTGTTACTGTCAGGTCCGTTAGTCAATATTATATCCAAAAGGGCCTTCCCTCTAGTTGTCTTTTGCACCAGTTGGGATAGGTAACTGTCTTCAGTTATTGACAAAAACCTGTTTCCTTTTTGAGAGCTTCAGGTTTCAGATTTCCAAATTATGTCTGGGTAGTTTAACCCATTAAGGACCGTCTGGTGGACCATGTTTTTCATCTGCAGCTGTACTTCACAGCCCTGTTCCCAGCACAGCCACTGCAAGTGCCGAGGACCCAGGCAAACCTCCGCTTATCCCTTTGATTGCCGCGGTTCGTGACACAGCATATTGAAAGGGCTTTCCCCTGATCTGTCGGGTGATCATGACTCTGGTGACCCGACAGAGCCTTGGGAATGGCTGCACAGTCAGCCCTGGGGACATAGAGTAGCCCCAGGGCTGTCTGTGTAATAAGCCAGCAATCAAGGTAGATTGTGTACTGCCCTGATCACTGCTTGTATCAAACTGACACAGATTATAATGTATTCGCATATATGCGAATACATTACTAAGTGTAAAAAAAAAAAAAATGTGACACAGTTATCCCTTCATGGGATTAAACAAAAAAGTAAAAAACATGAAAAAATGTAGAAAAAAAATAAATACATTAAATAATAAAATAATAAAAAATACATATATAATAAAAAATAATTTTTCATATATTACAAACACAAAAAAAACCTGCACATATTAGGTATCCATACGACCGTAATAATCTGTAGAAGTAATCTAACAGTTATTATGTGTGAAATGTGAATGGAGTAAAAAAAAATTAACAAAAAAAATGGAAAATAAATTCTGAAATAATTTATCAGTGAACTTAAATTATTCCCTCAAAAAGCACAACTTATACACATGCATCATTAAAAAAATAAGAAAGTTACGACTGTTGAAACGCAAGGAGGCAAAAACTAAAAAGATGTGCTGGTCATTAGCTACTTTTCAGGCGTTCAGCTTAAGGGGTTAAGTCCCCCATAATAACAACCTCATTCTGATTATCCAACTTGGGCTCCATTGCTTGGCTCAAACTGAGTGCTTGAGAGAACAGAGTGCTGAGTTAACAAACCGGAGTTAAAAACAGGAGAGAAAAACTGGCAAGTAAACAAACCTATTTTATTTAATACTTCAATCTCATTAACTTTTTTTTTTTTTCTCTTCATTGCTGTTGCACCGGGATAATGGGCAGCTTCACTGGCAATTTCCAGCAGTGCACAATCTGCCATATGTATGCACTATTGGAGCAAGAGGTCCATGTGAATACTGCTGTTAGCAGATGTGAGCATGTTGCTACTCTGGTAACTCGCATTTTAGACCTAGGGGGAGCAAATGCGACAATGATGGAGATTGAAAATGAAGAGAAGAGTATGATACTATTGGAGCAAACAGATAGTGGGATAACTGTTGAGTGTGTAGTATTGGATAAGCAGGAGGAGACGGGTAGCTGGGGTAATCTAGACAGGGGGAGTTCAAGGGTACCAGAAAAAGGAAGGCCACTTCTCCTCCCGAGATTCCTAGCAAAATTGCCAAGTTGGGTGATAATGCTGGGGAATCATCTCAAAATGGCAGACCTATTGGACACTGCTCTTCCTAGCAGCCGGAAAAAGCACCCCAAATAGTAGTAGGGGGGATGGAATGCAGGTAAGAAAAGACAGTTAGTAGTTGTAGGGGATTCTATAATCAGGAAGACGGATAGAATAATTTGTCACCAGGACCGGCTCAATCGAATGGTTTGCTGTCTCCCTGGTGCCAGGGTTCGGCATGTGGTGGACCGGGTGGATAAATTACTGGGAGGGGCTGGCGATGACCCAGCTGTTGGGTCCATGTTGGAACCAATGACAGAATAGACGGTAGGTGGAGGATCCTAAAGAATGATTTTAAAGAACTAGGCTCAAAGCTGAAGGGAAGGACCTCCAAGGTTGTGTTCTCCGGAATACTGCTGCTGCCATGCGCTACTCAGGAAAGACAGCGGGAGCTCAGGGAGTTAAATGCATGGCTGAAATCTTGTTGTAGGACAGAGGGGTTTGGGTTCTTAGACACTGGGCTAAATTTTTCATTGGGTACAATCTGTTTTCTACAGATAAATTGCACCTGAATGGAAGGGGGTCTGTGCTGGGGGAAAGAATTCTAGAAGGGGTGCAGGAGTATTTAAACTAGGGATGAAGAGGGAGGACAATATAGAAAATGAAGGAGTAGACAGGTTAGAGAGTGGGCAGACTATATCGGTGGGTGGAGAAGTGGAATGGGGGAGGGGGCGTAGACCAGTGGATAAGGAGATCCATGTGTTGCAAATCAGCATTGAATATATAGGAACCCACAATATCTCATGTAATCTCATGCCATCTACTAATTGTGTAATAAACAATCACATGCTGTCCACTAAAGGTATAATGTATAATCCCATGCCATCATCTGAAAGGGTAATGTATTATCCCATGCCATCTATCGAAGGAGAGATGTTTAATCGAATGCCGTCATCTGAACAGGTAACATTTAATCCCATCTGTTTTACTGAACGGGTAAGTATGATCCCAATGCCGTCTAATGAAAGTTAGATACAATCCTAAACCTTTGGGACGGAAAGTGTAAAACTGGAAGGAACTTAAAATGTCTATTCACAAATGCTAGAAGTCTTGCAACCAAAATGGGGGAACTTGAGGCGCTTGTTGTAGAGGAGCTGATTGATGTGGTGGGTATTGCTGAAACTTTGGCTGGACTCCTCGCATGATTGGGCGGTCTCAACCTTCAAGGTTTTAATCTATTTGGGAAAAAGACAGAGCAAACAGGAGGGGAGGAGGGAGTGTGTCTGTATGTAAGGTAATATAAAGGCAAATGTGAAAGAGGTAATACAGGGCGGAGTAGCTAATGATGTGAAAACATTGTGGGTGGAAATACAAGGGGGGGATAAATGCAGAAAATATTATTTTGGTGTAATCTATAGACCCCCGAACATCACTGAGGGAGATGCAAAAATCAAATGGTGGGGGCAGCACAGGGAGGTACAGTGATAATAATGGGTGACTTTAATTTCCCAGGCATTGACTGGGGTCAGGGTTTCCCTGCATCAACTGAAAAGGGAAGGAAGTTCCTCAATCGTTAGAGGAAAAATTTTTATGGGGCAGTTTTGTGGAGGAACCCACTAGAAGTGATGCTCTGTTGGATCAGGTCTTTTCTAACAAAGCACAACTAGTCGGAAAGCGGTCACATTTTTTCTGAAAATCTTGGAAACAGTACCACAATAAAATTTCATTTTAGCGTAAACTGGAAAAAAAAAAAACAGAGCGGGAAGGCAAAAACAAAAAATTTAAAAAGGGGACAAAATTTTCCCTTATTGAGGATGCAATACAGGACCTAGACGGGAGCAGCTACTAGCAATGGGTGATATAGAAGCCAAGTGGGGGAGCTTTAAATTACTTTGGGAAATTTATTGCAAAATATATTCCTATGGTGAACAATATAGGCGACTAAACCAACATGGCTTCTACCTTCTGTTAAGAGGGCAATAAACAATAAAAAAAGGGCATTACAAAAATATGTCAGAAGATTCGGCATCAGCCTTTGAAAATTATAGCGAGCTTAATAAAATCTGTAAAAAAGTGATAAAAGCAGCTAAAATTCAAAAAGAAAAGGCAGGGGGCCAAGGACAGCAAGACTAACCCCAAAAATTATTTAAGCATATAAATGCCAAAAACCAAAGTCAGAGCAAGTGGGACCCTTAAAAAGCCTGTGATGGGGAAGCTGGTCACTGGTGACCAAAAAGAAGCAGAGGTACTAAATAGGTTCTTCAGCTCAGTTATATACTATCAATGAAATAGTAGTTGATGGGGGGTGGGCCAATTTCAGATGTAGGTGGTGGCAGAAACTGTTAATACATAAATCTGCTATAATTAATTGGCCCAGTGAAAAGAAAAAGTCAAAGCCAAGTTAAATAAAACTGAATGTGAACAGGGCTCCGGGCCCCTGATGGCTTTCACTCAAGAGTTTTTAAAAGAGCTCAGCTGGGTTTAAACTCTGTGCCCCTGTAAAATGATATTTAGGGGTTTCCCCCTGGTGACTGGTATAGTACCAGGAGACTGGCGCAAGGCAAATTCAGTTCCCATCTTCAAAAAAGGTTCCAAGTCTTGCCCAGGAAATTATAGACCAGTAAGTTTAACATCTGTTGTGGGAAAAATGTTTCAGGGACTCATAAGGGACTATATACAGGAGTATGTTGACAAACACAATATTATTAGTGATTTTCCAGCATGGATTTACTAAGGACAGAAGCTGTCAGACCAATCTGACTGTTTTTATGAGGTGAGTAGAAGTCTGGATAGCGGACAGCTGTGGAATTGTGTTTTTTTGACTTTGCAAATGCATTTGACACTGTACCGGGATAAGCGTTTGGGTTGGTAAATTAGAATCCATTGGGTTAGAGATAACAGTGTGTAATTGGATTAAAAACTGGCTGCTGGATCGTACTCAGAGAGTGGTGGTAAATGACTGCTACTCTGAGTGGTCCCCGGTTGTGAGTGGTGTGCTGCAGGGCTCAGTATTAGGTCCTCTTTTATTTAATGTATTTATTAACGATATAGTGTAAGGGATCGATAGCACGGTTTCAATTTTTGCAGATGACACCAAGCTATGCAGGGTAGTGAGATCTATGGAAGATTCTCAAAAAATTGCAACAGACCTTGACACACTGATGCTGGGGGATCCACTTGGCAAATGGGGTTCAATGTGGATAAATGTAAGGTTCTGCATCTGGGGAGAAATAATCTACAGGCACAAAAATGTCCTAGTGGAAGAAAAACTTGGAGAATCGCATGTTGAGAAAGATCTGGGCGTTCTTGTAGATCATAGACTACAGAATAGCATGCAATGTCAATCAGCTGCCTCTAGGGTAAGTAAGATATTATAATAATATCTGTTTAGTTGATTCCCCAAGAGACTATCGATGAAAAGTCCAAATGTGGGCCGTGTGGGACAAAAAAAACTGTTATCAATCCTAGGTATCCTACTATCCTATACATTTGTGGTCCTAGATGCTGGGATAGCTAGGATTGATAACAGTTTTTTTTTGTATAAATTCTTCATGAGGAAAGGAAGTTGTAATTACTGTTGTTACCCTGGTTAAGCATTCTTTTACGGTTTCTTTGGATGCTATGTGTGTGTTTATTTTGAAAAAATAAAATAAATTCTTTTGTTTCTCTAATAAAAATACAGTTTAAAAAAAAAATCCTATTATAATCCTAACTCAGGAAGAGCACCCGTCCCGAAAGGGATGTCCCAGCCCTTAAACCACTGTCCCTAAAAAATTAATTCTACACCACAATGAATGCCAAAGTTGAATAGTAAATTCAAAGCTAAACATAGGTTCCAACGCGTTTCTCCAATCTCTGGTTCATCAGGGGACACAAAAATGATGCCATGATAATTACTACTATAAACAGTGGTAAAAGTGGTGGTGAGGATATGATGCGGCTACAAACAGGATATATTATTGCACTCTATATACTTACCCAGTTCCTCCTGCCAACCACAGTAAATAATGTACATAAGTGTACACATCTGGGTAGACATAGTTTGTTTCAGCTGAATCGAAAGAACGCACATGCGCTTCACTATACAGAGGACACGGTGCTCACATGTCACGCCCATCCTCACAGAATTACTGTTTCTGGTTTGTAAATTAACATCCAGTGCGCATGCACAGATACGAGCCTTGCATCTGGAGCAACATTACCTTTCTCCCATAAATATACACAGCCACCTTTATAATTAATAAACTTTAGCTCATGGCTATGGTGTTATGTCAACTAAGAGGTGGCGGTCTGTAAGTGAGCCTATATTTAGGTACTGATTAGATATAAATATAAGATGACGTACGGTGCGCATGTGCAGATACAAGCATTGCATTCCACTTGCGTTCCGAACTGAAATAACAATACATCACTCCTATGTACACACAGTCATCTTATAATTATCTTAAACTCACAGGTGGTGGCGGTATATGTATAATAACCCCAGCTGTAAGTATAGGGGATCCTGATCAAATGACATTATAAACAGTGAATCAATTAGGGGCAAGAAGGATCCTCACAGAAAACAACCAAAATCAAGGGACTCAAGACCCCTAGGGGTCATTGTCTGTAGCCTATGGATCCACTCTGTCTCCTTTTTGAGAATTCTAGTGTTCCAGTCTCCTCCTCTAGGAGACCTATGGATCACTTTAATCACAGTAAATCTTAGATGGTTTGGATCACTGTCATGAACGTCAAGTGTGTGTTTATCCAACAGTGTGTCCTTCTTATGCTTTATGTTTCCCAAATGTTCTCCTAGCCTTCTTCTAAATTGTCTTTTTTTTCTTGCTCAAGTATCCTCGTGGATGTATCCTTCCTAAGTCAATAGCGACAAATAGTTTATTGTAATGGGATCGCTGCCACCCCACATCCCTGAAAAGGGTGTCACTTTAATCACAGTAAATCTTAGATGGTTTGGATCACTGTCATGAACGTCAAGTGTGTGTCTAGCCAACGATGTGTCCTTCTTATGCTTTATGTCTCCCAAATTTTCTCCTGTACTTCTTCTAAATTGTCTTTTTTTTCTTGCCCAAGTATCCTCATGGATGTATCCTTCGTAAGTCAACAGCGACAAATAGCTTATTGCAATGGGATCGCTACCATTCCACATCCCTGAAAAGGGTGTCCAAAAGGGACAGTTCTTTCGGGTTCGAAGGAATTGTTTACATCAAGGAGATAATCTCTTTCAAGCTAAAGACCTTAAACAATGGTTTAGGTGTCGTGGTTACCCTGAAGAAGTCTTAAAGGAAGCCCTGTCTAATGGACTCACACAAGATAGAACATGACTATTGATTGCAAGTGGGTAAAATTGGAAGAAAAGTGACCAAGTAGCAAGATTCATAGCCAATTTTGATCAAGACCATGTAGCTGCTAGAGAGAGTACCACTAGACACTGGGACATCCTAAAATCTGACCCTGACCTTGTAGACCTACTACTAGAACACCCACAAATTACGTTTGAACGGGGAAGATCCTTGCGCGATAAACTGGTACACAGTTTCTATACTCTGATAAAGAGAGTGGGTACCTGGCTTGACCAAAGACCGTTGGTTCATCAGGGGACACAATGATGATGGCACAATGATTACTACCATAAACAGTGGTAATAGTGGTGGTGGCTACTGATAGTAAGGTGATAATATGATGCGGCTACGAACAGAACATATTATTGCACTCTATATACCAACACAGTTTCTCCCACTCAAAGAAAACATGCCAATCACAGTCATCCACAGTAAACAATAAGTGTACATGTCATTGTTTTTTTTCTTTACGGCATTCAGCGCATGGGTTGAATATTGTAACAAATTTATAGGCTAGATTGTTACACACGGGTGATACCAAATGTGTCCGATTTTACTTTTTGATCTTTTTTGGGGCAATTAGCATTTGAGATGGGAAAAGCGCAGTGCACGTGGTTTCAATTTGTTTTTTTGGTTTTGTGTGTCACTGTGTTTTTTTTTTTACACGGTAGATCACTGCTACAAAAGCAGTGCGGATAAATCTGCCAAAGGTTAACATGGAAAGAAATATGGTCCATAGGGGCTTACATATAAAACAAATTCCCTACAACCGAATACTCCAAGGAATTTATGATTAAATGGAACTCTATACTAACTGATTGCTCCATAACACTAATGCAGCTGATTATAGCCGAAGAAGCAAACAAATTGGAAGAAATTTAAATCGACATTAGTCAAATGCAGATACAGGTTAAAAAATACAATACAACAAAACCTAAATAAAATTGAAAAAGCCATCATGGAACCAAA
Source organism: Phyllomedusa bahiana (assembly GCA_025379985.1). Taxonomy (NCBI): domain Eukaryota; kingdom Metazoa; phylum Chordata; class Amphibia; order Anura; family Hylidae; genus Phyllomedusa; species Phyllomedusa bahiana. Next base: position 103,629 of record JAODAL010005066.1, read on the forward strand.
TAAATCCGAGTTTGAAAGAGATTCCAAAGACTACCTGGATGATGTTGTATATGCCTGGAACACTGCTAGGCGTAACCATGGACTGAGATCTATTCTTAAAACACCCTTCAAGAGGAGGAATAAAAGATATAGTGACAATCTGTGCTTTAACCTTAATACATCTGAAAGTGAACCATCCGAAGCAACCTCTGAGGGGGAGGCATCACAAAGTGAAGATTCCACTAATACCGACATTTACCAACGTAGTAAAGCCTCAACTAGCCAGAGACTACAGCCAAAAAACAGACTAGGCGAGGAGGAAGAAAACATAAGATATCAAACCTGGGAAAAACAGAAGCAGAAGAAATAGAACAAGGACAAATGAACATACATAATGAGGATAACTTGGTTATAATATTATAACCTATGGTCATATCAAAAGCACACTTAAGTGTTTTGGAAAAGGGACTGAATTTTGTGCCTTATGTGGATTTTAATCGATTTGAAACTATTAAAGATATAAACAAGTTTTCACGTCTCCGTACAGTAAAAAGAAAATTCTATATAGATCAGGATACAAATCATGAGACAGAGTTGGATGAGGTGGGTATTTCCAATCCTTTTTCTAACCAAATGTTTAATGAGTAGGTTAGCACAGTACTTTTACAAAAACTACAAGAAGAAGGTAGTGAATTTAACCGTTCAACTTTCCACTCAGAAAACAAAACATCTAACCCCACATACTACCCCATAAGGAATATTTTGGACCTTTTGGACCTCTTTCAACAAAAACTGGAGTAAGAATTAATAGTCCTGCAAAATGATAAAAAAAAAACATCTAACAATAAAAAAAATGTAACATTACACTTAACCAAAATATGGCAACAACTTAAATTAAATCTGAATTTAATCATTAAAAGGTCGGACAAGAGGGGAGCCACTATATTAATAGATGATGAACTGTATGAGAAGCAAGCACTTCTTATTCTGGTGGACACAATAACATATAAAAAATACTTAGTGACCTGATCAATATCTTTCAAAACAAACTAAAAAAGTTGTTACAGGAAGCAATGTGTAACGGTCAGCAGTAGTGGATCTTCTGGACCAGGGCTGTGGAGTCGGAGTCGTGGAGTCGGTGGCTATTCTGCAGGAGTCGGAGTCGTCATAAAAGGGACCGACTCCGACTCTCAAAATATATAATAAGTTGGTCCAGTTAGTTCGATGCAGTGCAAAGAGCAAGAGGAATTGGGTCCGGCCAGTGCTACTGCTCCCATATCTTCAGCCTTATCACATGAGGAGTGTAATTGATGACATGGAGCAGGCAAAGCGCTGCCCCAGGGGAAAAGATTCTGCTCCCAGAGCAACCAGGTTTCAGCAACATTTTTCACCTGTTTTCAAAGAAGTAGAAGGGTTTAACCATTCATCAAAACTGTCTGTAGCTGAGGCAATTCCTTTATACCCCAACATTGTTAGAGATGTTACCCCTGTGGTTATTGTTTTGCCCCCAACCCAAGTTAGTGTAGAGAGGCCGTTCTCTAGCCTGGAAATAATGAGATCAGATGTGAGGTCATGTATGCAGGATCTGATGGAGGCAATACTATTTCTCAGAACAAATTCAGAGACTTCACAAATGTTCCTGCAGTGTTTTGCATATTTATATTTTTTTTTGTGTCCTAAAGTCATGTCCAATAAATATATTTTACACTGAAAAGCAAAATGGTAACAATGGTTTGAACTTGTGACTTTCAGGCTTCATATCTCCCCATCCACTACAGCTTTGCACATGAGGCTACTGTAATTTTTTTTTTCAAATTCAATGCTTTATTGAAGACATCAAATATCACATTTTAAAACAAAATAGTCAGAAATGCAGTTTGTTGCCAGCTCGCAGGCAAGGCTTGCTTTTGCGTGTCTGATAGAAGCAATCTTATTCTGCAGATAGGAATCATACATCAAATTTAGCCTCTTCAAACAGCGATATTAGTCAGTATGGTAAGGGTCCATATCTGAGTGACACATTATCCCTGGCAAACTTGTGTCTTCTCAAGTATAATCCGTATATGCTTAACAATAAGGAAATAACAATTTTCAAAAGAACAAAACAAACTATCGTCAGCCGTCATGGATACATCACTTTACAAAATACTTAATCAATCATACACATTCTTGCGTGGTGGTGGAGACGAGAACCGACCCTAAGCTATTACGTCCGGAAAGGTCCCTAAAGTTTCGTGTGTCCGCACCCCCTCAGAGCGAGGCTACTGTAATTTTATATACAGTCATCTTACCTATCTTATACATAAATTTGACTTGCAAGTATTTAGCATCTGCTTAGTTATAGTTTTGCTCCTAAAAATCAAAGCGTTAATTTTTATTATTTTATTAGTATTTGGTAAATCCACCTTTGGATTTCAATACTGCCTGAATGCTTCTGGGCTCTGGATTAGATTCAAGCAGGTCTTGACCAAAATCTGATCCCAGGTCTCTTCTACACATTCCCAATGTTGGTGCGGACTGGACTTGGATACAAATACAGCTTTTTCTTCAACTCTGCCCACAAGTGTTCAAAAGATCAAAACATTGTTACCCTTTTGCTTGTAAGTGTCTATTCTTCCTAAATAGCTTGATTATTGTATCATAAGGTGATAAACAGCCTGATGTTACCATCTTACTATAGTAAAGTTATTACTTAAACATGCGCCATGTATGAGAGAGTCAGGAGTCGGAGTCGGAGGTTTGGGTAATTGTGGAGTCGGAGTCGGGGCTTCAGCTTGCCGACTCCACAGCCCTGCTCTGGACCACCACAAGCGATGGTGAAAGCCACGCCAGGGAGCGGAAGCTAAGGAGGTCCGGTTTCACCAGAGCCCGCCGCAAAGCGGGATGGACTGCGGCGGAGTACTACGAGGTCGCTACCCCTGACGTGACTTGCTTGTGGTGGCGGCCGAGGTGCGGCGTGGTACAGAATCGTGAAGCAGGCTCGTAGTCGGGGACAGGCAGGAAGGTCAGGTCAGGCAATGGTTCATGGTCGAGGGACGGAGGCAAACGGTACGGTACACGGTATAGACAAAAGACACTTATGGAACGCTTCCTCTCTAGGCACAGGACACTATCGATTTGGCAAAGGTAACGGGAAAGGGCAGGACTTAAATAGGATCAGCACCCGATGAAAACCAATCATCGGCGCTCTGTCCCTTTAATCTTGGCTGCAGTACCACGCGGCAGGGGGTGAGCACGCCCGGCCAGCAACAGGAGCGCGCGCTCGGCCGGGAACAGGAGCGCGGTGAGGTAAGTGCCAAACAGAGGTAAGTGCCGGACAGGAAACGGGCAGGGAAGACACCGCAGGGATGCGGGTGCGCCCGTGACCCGACATGGGGGACGCGAGGGCACCCGTAAAAGTACCCGTAACAGTACGTGACAGTACCCCCCCCCCCCCCCCCTTAGGCCGCCTCCTCTTCCTGGCCCGCAGAAACTTAGACAGGAGATTCCGGTCCAGGATTTTATCCTTCGGCTCCCTTTCCTCTGGCCCAAACCCCTTCCAGTCGACCAGAAAAAATAGTCTCCCCCTGACCGTCTTCATGGCTAAAATCTCCTTGACTGAAAACACATTGGTGGAGTCAGCTATGGGAGATGGGGGAACCACAGACCGTGAGAACCGATTAAGGACGACTGGTTTCAGCAGGGAGACATGAAAGGAATTGGGGATGCGCATAGTAGGAGGGAGCCGGAGTTTGTAGGCCACAGGGTTGATACATCTCAGGACGTCGAAGGGCCTAAAAACCGGGTTCCAAGATTGTAGCTGGGGATTTTCAAGTGGACGTACTTGACAGACAGCCATACCCTATCTCCTTGAGCAAAGGATTGAGGGGATCTTCTCTTTTTGTCTGCTTGAGCTTTCATATGGGCAGAGGCCTGAAGCAGAGATCGGTGTGTCTCCTTCCATATGACAGATTGGTCACGGACCAGATTGTCCACCGCAGGGACATCCGAGGAGGCAGAGGGCAGTGGAAAGGGTGGACGGGGGTGCCGAACAAAGACAATGAAGAAGGAGGACCCCCCAGTAGAATCAGATTCCAAAGAATTATAGTAAAATTCTGCCCATGGTATTAGACTGGACCAATCATCTTGTCTAGCAAATACGAAATGGCGGAGATAGGTACCCAAGACCTGGTTCACTCTTTCCACTTGACCATTGGATTGTGGGTGGTACGCGGAAGATAAGCTCAGTTCAACTTGTAGTAGCGAGCAGAGGCCCCGCTAGAATCATGAGACAAACTGAACTCCCCAATCTGAGACAATATGTTGGGGAAGTCCATGCAGCCGGAAGATATGCTAAAAAAAGATATTTGCGAGTCGCAGAGCAGAAGGTAGACCAGGCAGGGGAATGAAGTGCGCCATTTTAGAGAAACGGTCAGTGACAACCCAGATAACCGTATTACCATCAGAGGGAGGTAGGTTGGTGATCAAGTCCATGGCAATGTGGCCCAAGGAACCGTTAGGAACTGGCAGGGGCTGCAGCAAACCCGCAGGTTTGAGGGGAGGAGATTTGTTACGGGCACAGGTGGAACAGGACTCCACAAACTCCTTCACATCTTTAGTGAGATCGGGCCACCAGTAGAACCAGGAAATCAAAGAACAAGTCCTCCGCACCCCAATGTGTCCGGCTATACACGAGCAATGGCTCCATTTCAGAACCCTTAACCGAAGCGCAGGGCGCACATACGTCTTACCCGAAGATGCACATTGGAGGGTTATGGGAGCTGCAGATATATGACATTCTAGGGGTACAATGTGCCGAGGGGTGGCCTCCTCTCCAATCACATCAGAAGCACGGGAAAGAGCATCGGCCTTGATGTTCTTTTCAGCCGGTCGGAAGTGTATGACAAAATTGAAACGGGAGAAGAACAAAGACCACCTGCCTTGACGTGGATTGAGTCACTGTGCGGTCTGAAGGTAAAGAAGATTTCTGTGGTCGGTAAAGATATTTACCGGATGACGAGCACCCTCCAGGAGGTGGCGCCATTCCTCCAGGGCAAGCTTGATGTCCAGCAGTTCCCGATCCCCGATGGTGTAGTTCCTTTCTGCGGGCGAAAATGTTTTAGAGAAGAACCCGCAGATTCGGGTCCTGCCCTTTTGAGTGAGAGCTGCTCCAGCCCCCAGCGAGGAGGCGTCAACTTCTAAAAAGAAAGGACTCTTGGTATCAGACTGGGATAACACAGGTGCAGAGGCAAAGGTTGCTTTCAACTTGGAGAAGACCTCTTCAGCAGCAGGTGGCCACACTTTCAGTTTGCCATGCTTCTTGGTGAGGGCCACAATCGGTGCCACCAACGTTGAGAAATGAGGGATGAACTGTCTGTAGTAGTTGCCGAATCCCAATAAACGTTGTATGGCCCGGAGGCCAGCAGGACGTGGCCACTACCGAACGGCGGAAAAATGTTGTGGGGTCCATTTGCAAACCCTTGTCCGAGATAATATACCCGAGAAACGGGAGTCTGGTTTGGTGGAATAGGCATTTCTCCAGTTTGACGTAGAGATGGTTCTCGCGCAAACGTCTCAGAACCTGGCGCACATGCAACTGGTGGGCCTCCAGATTGGATGAAAAGACCAGAATATCATCTAGGTAGACTACAATGCAGGTAATACAGGAGATCTCGGAAAATGTCATTGACAAACTCCTGGAACACCGCTGGAGCATTGCATAGGCCGAAGGGCATCACCAAATACTCGAAGTGCCCATCCCGAGTATTGAAGGCCGTCTTCCACTCGTCTCCTTTACGGATCCGAATGAGGTTATAAGCCCCACGCAAATCTAACTTGGAAAAGATTTTAGCTCCTCGGAGACGGTCAAAGAGCTTGGCAATCAGTGGTAGTGGATACTGGTTTTTAATGGTGATCTTGTTAAGACCGCGGTAGTCAATGCACGACTGCAGGGACCCATCCTTCTTTTTCACAAAGAAGAAACCGGCACCCGCTGGAGAAGCCCTTCTGTAGGTTCTTTGATGTAGGCCGACATAGCCTGAGTCGCCTCGAGTACGGAGAGCACGTAGACCCTACCCCGGGGAGGGGGGGGGGGAAAGGGACTAGTCCCGGGCAGTGGGTCTACAGGGTAATCATAGGGACGATGAGCAGGAAGAGTTTCCACTTACTTTTCCGAGAAGGCGTCCTGGAAATCTTGACACTGTAGCGTCAGGCCCGGAAGATGCTTGGGAGATGCCGAGGAGGAATGGGACACACCCGGCGAGGTGCCGACAGGCAGTGAGACTGACAGTCGTGACCCCAACGCAAAACTTCGCTCATCTTCCAACTGAGCACAGGGGCGTGATGCTGCAGCCACTGAAGCCCCAGGAGGACAGCTGAGGAAGAACGGGGTAGCACGAAGAATGCGATCCTCTCCTTGTGCAAAGCTCCCACTTGTAGGGACACCAGTTCAGTCCAAAAGAAGATAGAGTCGCTCAGTAGCTCACCGCTATCGGACGAAATGACCAAGGGTTGGTCTAAGCAGACCACCGAGAGGCGATACTTGGTCACCAAAGTAGCATCAATAAAATTTCCGGCTGATCCAGAGTCCAGGAAGGCAGCCACTTGGAACGAAATTCCGGAATTGGTTGTGATCAGAACCGGCAACATGAGCCGTGGAGAGAGATTGTCAAACAAGACATGGAAACCTCTAAAGGAGCATTTATGCTATCTGCAATACATGAAAAAAACTTTGAGATTCTTAGTTCACATTTTTTGATCAAAACATGTGAACTAAGAATCTCAAAGTTTTTTTCATGTATGGAGAGGGATTGCTCACACCTAGGGACGCCTCTCCCGCAGACATTGCGGATGGAGTGGACAACCCCTATGGAAATTTTCAGGACTGCCGCAGTAGAGGCACAAGTTCTCACGTCGTCGTGTAAGTTCTTGTGGAGTCAGGTGGGCTCTGTCCACTTGCATGGCCTCTTCCATGGCTGGCTGCGAAGGAGGCAGTGGAGGCCGAGGGAACACCGGCGCAAGACGGGGTAGACGACGTGCTCAGAATGGTTTGCGTTCTTGACGGAGCTCCTCCCGTCTCTCCGAGAAATGGATGTCAATACAGGTAGCCAAATGGATGAGCTCACTTAGCAAAGACGGAGGGTCCTTGGTGGAGAGGGCATCCTTAATCTGGCTGGAGAGACCCTTCTTGAACGTGGTGCACAACGCTGCATCGTTCCAGGCTAACTCCGACGCTAGCGTGCGGAATTGCTGCAAGTTCAACAAGGCGGTCTCGGCAGACAAGGCATGGTGTCAGGATCCAGTCCTGTTTTTATGTTTAACCTGTTTTGTGGGCATTTCTGCCTCTTTTCAAGATGGCCACTGCAGCTTAAGTGGCCATCTTACCTGCTCTCTGAGGCTATATTAAGGTGTGCACCTGTGTTCCTCCCTGCCATGAGTATTCAGTTAGAACCTAGTTCCTGTCTTCCTCAAGCTTCCTGGCTCTCCTATTGAAGATCCCTGTGGTCCTCGTATTCCAGAGTCCGGCTTATTGATTTCCTGCAAGCTATCTGCTGCAACCAGACATTCCTGCTATTTGACCTCTTGTTTATACTTACTTCTGTACATGGGATCATCCTGCTGACGTAGTATCCTCAGCAGGATTCCTCTAGTGCTACAAATCCTGCCTGCTGCCCGTCAGTGACGCTGCTGTTCTCCTCTCCTGGACCTGCTCCTGCCGTGTGCTAATTCTCAACGGGTCAGCCAGTGAACGGCTACCAAACACTTCCAGGTCTGCTGGATCACATACGCATTGCTCACCGGCCGAACACCATCCAGCGCTGCTGCAACAAATGACAGTCTGTTTTTACTTATTGTGATAGTTTGCTGCTGTGCATCCCCCCCACCCCCCACCAGCTACTGGTGTCCATAATGTATCCACGCGAAGTGTAACACACAGGCAGGCTCTTCGAAGACACTGCGAAACTCCTGTAGGAATGCGGCAAGATCAGCTGTGATCGGATCGCCTCGGTCACACAGTGGAGTCGCCCAGGCCAGGGCTTTTCCGGAGAGGAGACTGACCACGAAGGCCACCTTGGACCTTTAAGACGCGAACTGACCGGCCATAAGTTCCATGTGGAGGGAGCATTGGGTGATGAAGCCCCTGCAGGCCTTTGGGTCCTCATCAATCTTCGTCAGCATGGACAACCAGAGTTTAGGGCCAGCAGACATCCCCGGAACGGCTGCCACGGGAGGAGCCACAGCAGCTGGCTGTTGCTGCTGAGTGGCGAGGAACTGCTGCATCATAGTATTCAGCTAGTTAAGCTGCTGCGCTTGCTGCGTGATCTGCTTAGATTGCTGGGCCACGATGGTGGTGAGGTCAGCGACACTCGGAAGAGGCACCTTAGCGGGATCCATGGCCGTATCGAACTGTAACGGTCAGCGGTAGTGGATCCTCTGGACCACCACAAGCGATGGTGAAAGCCACGCCAGGGAGCAGAATCTAAGAAGGTCCAGTTTTCACCAGAGCCCGCCAAAAAGCGGGATGGACTTGCTGCGGCAGAGTACTACCAGGTCGCTACCCATGACGTGACTTGCTTGTGGTGGCGGCCGAGGTGCGCCATGGTTCAGACTCGTGAAGCAAGCTCGTAGTCGAGGACAGGCAGGAAGGTTAGGACAGGCGGCAATGGTACGTGGCCGAGGGACGGAGGCAAATGGTACGGTACACGGTATAGGCAAAAAACATTTATGGAACGCTTCCTCTCTAGGTACAGGGCACTATCGATTCGGCAAGGGTAACGAGAAAGGCAGGACTTAACTAGGATCAGCGCCTGATGAAAACCAATCATCTGCGCGCTGTCCCTGTAAACTTGGCTACAGTACCACCCGTGCGCCCTAGGGGGAAAGCGTGCACCTGGCCAGCAACAGCAGCGCGCGCCCGGCAAGGAACAGGAGCGCGGCGAGGTAAGTGCCGAACAGAGCTGCGAGTGTGCCTGCAGCCCGAGGACCGGGCTGCGGCATAGCTCGCCGCGGAAGACGCTGCAGGGATGCGGGTGGGCCCACGACCCGACACGGGGTACGCGGGGGCAGCCATAACACAATGGGAGTGATCACTGAGAAAACAGTGATATTCCTGGTAGCAGAAGACCCCATTGTGTCGTGCCCGGTGTATAATGCGCCTAGTTTTGATATATTACAGTTCATGAACATTGAGAATATGGCATCAAGAGTATTTTGGCCGCAAAATAGACCAAAAAACCAGCGCGTGTGTATTGGGACATGTTCACACGGCTTAAAATGGGACGTATTTCAGTCCGTAATTACGCCCCGGAGTGCGCAAATTACGGCTGGAATACGTCCCAGTCATTAAAGAGAACTATGGATTACGTCTCCTCTCCCTGCTCAGCGAATACGCTGCGGGGGGAGATAAGTGACATGTGAATTACCAGCGGCGTATACGCGCCACTGGTAATGAAAGTCTATGGGCCGGCGAGGTGCCGGCCCCCCGCCCCCGTCCACATGGCGTAATTGCGGGGCGTAATTACGCCCTGCAAATAAGCCGTGTGAACCCAGCCTAAATGTCTTAATTTTAACACACACTCTGACACTCTTCTACCACTCTCTGTCATATGTCATGTCATAAGGCAAATGCAGCCACTGTTTTTTATAATTGTATAACTACTTCAGCTCATGACTCAGTCGCCCCTCACAGACAACAGAACTAAAGGACATTAATATAAACAAACAAGCACTTTTCAATTTAACTGCCGCACACGTCTTGCCTACTCTGGGTTTATTACACTTTCAGGTCACATCAAGCACAAAAACATGATAAACCAACTTCAAGAATGAAGATAATTTAAATTTTTTATGTCACATGGTAAGCAGAAATAAAACTAAAATGCAAAATTCTATTCCCCCTAGAAATAGTTAAAAAAATAAGGTTAGTCAATAAGTGTTAGGTACCCCAAGGTGGTGTAATTAAAAAAAAAAAAACTAATTTCAACAAAAAACCCTCATAAAGCTGTGCCCATGGTGAAATGTAGTTATTGGCCTGGTTGTTTTGGGGTTAAACACCATTACATCTATCTTTAAAAAGTCACCCCTCTTTCTTATTCTGTGCACCTTATTTTAGATCTGTAATCTGCCTTCACCACATTTGAATTGGAATAACAGATTTGTCCATCTACTGGATCTTCTTATGGATCACTTATAATATACCTCTTACATGCCACTCCCTTGCTCTTCCTGCTGGTGTCCTTCAAGGCTCTGTCATGTCGTCTACATTCATGTTTGGTATGGGGCAGCTCATAGAATCCTGTGATTAAGTATCACTTATCCATTGATATCCCATGTTATCTGCTTACAAGGATTCCAGAATGTTTATTGGCATGAAAAAACTGTTCATCATCTATTTCTCATCCCACTCAGCCTTACCAAGACTTACCAACTCTGCCTTTTCCACCATAAAACATTTCTTAAATCCGTTTTTTTTTATCAACCTTGATTTGCTGAATGCCTAGTGCATGAAATTATTACCGTATATACTCGAGAATAAGCCGACCCGAGTATAAGGCGAGGCACCTACTTTTGCCACAAAAAACTGGGAAAACTTATTGACTCGAGTATTAGCCTAGGGTGGAAAATGCAGCAGCTACTAGTAATTTTTTAAAAATTTAAATGGGTACCAATAAAATTACATAGGCAGGTATAGGCAGTTTTATGTCCACCATATACAGGTATAGTCAGTTTAATCTCCCCCATAGACAGATTATTGGCAGTTTAATGTCCCCCATGGGCAGGTATATGTCCCCATAGGTAGGTATATGTCCCCATAGGCAGGTTATAGGCAGGTACATGTCCCCCATAGGCAGGTAATAGGCAGGTATATGTCCCCATAGGCAGGTAATAAGCAGGTATATGGTCCCATAGGCAGGTACTAGGCAGGTATATGTCCCCATAGGCAGGTTAATGGCTGGCATATGTCACCCATAGGCAGTATTAGGCAGGTATATGGCCCCTAGGCAGGTATAGGCAGATATACGGCCATATTAGGCAGGTAATAGGCAAGTATATGGCCCACCTTAGGAGTTTAGGCAGGTAATGGCCCCATAGGCAGGTAATAAGTAGTTATTATGACCCCATAGGCAGTTTAAAAAAAAATAAAAATACAAACACTTACCTCGCTCCTTCGCTGCTCCGATCCTGGGCGCTCTGCACCATGTCGGCACAGGCAGGGTGATGTCATCAAGGCGTGCACGCAGCGTGCTTGACAAAACACTGCCTGTGCCGGGAACAACTCCGGAAGACGCGATGTCTGCGAACTCCGGAGTCCAAATGGGAGAGGGAGCACTCGCTCTCTGCTCTGCAGTGTTTTTCATTGTATGCGTCCCCAAGGAGTCGCATACAGGTTGAAGAGATATCAACCCATACAGCTCCCGGGCCATTGAGCGCGCCGGACGCGTCGGCTCCACTCGGCATTCCAGGCTATATGCGCTCCCTGAGGAGTTGCATGTAGCAGAAATGTCCCTGCCTGACAATGACTTGAGTATAAGCCATTTTTTGTGCTGAAAAACTCGGCTTATACTCGAGTATATACGGTATTTCCCACCTGCATTATTGCAACTTTTTTCCCTAATCTTCCAGCTAAGGCCATGTTCACACGGCTTAATTGCGGGGCGTAATTACGCTCTGCAATTACGCCGTGTGGACGGGGGCGGGAGCTCGCCACCTCGAACCGGCTCAATCAGATATCATTACTAGCGGGCGTAATTGAACATTGTCACGTATCTCCCCCCGCGGCGGATTCAGCTCGAGTGGGGAGGAGGAGAGAGGAGTCGTAATACTATAGTTTTTCTCTATGGAATGTGGATTAACGTAATGACTGGGCCGTATTTCAGCCCATAATATTCGCGCTGTTTCGCGCGATTTACGGACTGAAATACGTGCCCAATAAGCTGTGTGACATGGCCTAACACTCTTGTCTTTTTCCAGTCCACTCTTAACTGGTAAATGCAGGTTTATCCACCTCTCCCCACATTCCTCCTCTGCTTTTCCCCTCTGCCAATCCTTTCACTGGCTTTCCATTACTCAGAAAATTCAGTTCAAATTATTTACAATAACATAAAAGATGCCCACAACTTGTCCTATCCAATCTCCTGATACCTCTCCTCACATAATCTTTGTTTCTCATAAAACATCCTTATTTGTGTTCCTCTTGTCTGCTTCCCAAAAAAATCTCCAAAATTTTTACTGTGCAGCTTTTATGCTCTGAAAATTATAAACTCAACATATCAGATTGCCTTATAAATCTTAATCTCAAGAGTAACGGACTATAGTGTGAGCGGATTTTTTGCGGACAAAGTTGAAATCGGCAAGCGTTTATATGGTGATCGAAATTTCCAGATCATGCGATAATTAAGGTTAAAATCTGTGATCATATATTAAGATCGGCCTTTTCGGCGCTTTCCTCGATATAATTTGGCGGCCAAGCAAATCAGATTACATGGAATTGAGCAGGGTGTGATTGTGTGTGGGCGACGTCATGTCTGGGATGTGTATCAGTTGCGATGGCTGGAGAAATCACTTGACCTCGTTTTCATAGACCAGCCGTTTCCTGTTTTCAGACTCTCAGGTGTCTTCAGCGTTCATTGGATAGGACCTGCGTTCTGCTGTGGCAAACAGCTCCAGGAAATTTGTCTATTTCTGCACAGAGAAACATCTACTATTAGCTGTGATCATTCCAATTTAGTGTTGATTAGGGATATTTGACATTTTTATGTAGTTTGCTAGTGATTTTTATAGCAGTATCTACCTCTGTTAATTCACGGCAGCGGTGGGAGGCCGGGGGGAGGGGGGGGGCCTGAGGGGCGAACACAGGACAAGCTCTATCTAATAAAGAACATCTGGATATAAAGTTCACACATGAACTTAGTTAGTTGTTGACTTTGTAGTGGATTATCTTTATTGATTAACAGTTTCTTATTTGAAAAAGTTCCTGGGTATTTTTGGGCAGACTTGAACTTATACATGGATAAACATGTAATTTCTAGTAAATGCAGGTATCTTTGTTAGCTGGACAAAACTCCACTTTTATTATCAGTATTTACATTTCAGATAGGTGTTCAATTTTACCCATTACACCTGTGATGTTTGATATATCCACCTTGCACCTTTAATTACAAACCAGCCAAATTTGTAGTCAGCACAGGTTGTTTGTTCCTAAAATACCGTGTATCGTTGACTCGAAAACCATCACAGTTAGTGTTTTCTTGACTTTTGCGCCACCCAGCCTCTGTTCATTGACGCAGGCCAAGCATTTCGTAAATCTTTAAATACTGCCATTTCTTATATTCACCACTGGTGAATGAAAGAGTGCAAAATACCGTTTATTATATCATACCATTAACAGTTAACGTGTTTTTTGGATTTTGCGCATACCCTTCACTGTTCATTGACGGCAGCATCTACGTAAATCTTAAAACAGCAATTCTATATTCAACACAGGTGAATTGAAAGGTGCAAAAAAATACCTTATATTATACCAAAACAGTAACCAGTTACGTTGTTTTTTGATCTTTTTGCGCACCCAGCACTGTTCATTGACGCAGCAGCTACGTTTAAATCTTTAAAAACAGCAAAATTCTATATTCACCCACTGGTGAATTGTATGGTGCAAAAAAATACAGTTATTATATCAAACATACAGTACGATGTTTTTTGACTTTTGGCATCCATCACTGTTCATTGACGCAAGCATCTAGTAAATCTTTAAAAAGCAATTCTATTATTCACCACAGGTGATTTTGAAAGGTGCAAAAATACAGGTATTATATCAAAAACATAAAAATACGTGTTTTAGGACTTTTGCCCAGTCCAGATTTTGTTGTTGACACCTTGCTGTTAAATTTGAATTCCTAGCAATTTTGTTTTCGATTAGAGGGGAATTTGAGAATAGGCTGTTGATTTGCTGTCTTTTATTAACGAGACTTTCAAAAACTATTCCATACACTTCTCAAATTTTTATTATTCTGAACCATGGAGCGCAATGCAGGTGGTAAGTGAAGCAAAGAGGGGGGTAGCACATGGGAGGTAGAAGGTACGAGGGAGGTGGCTCCTTCCTGTGTAGGCGACAACACGCATGCCAGCGGATCGTACAGTTGCAGGACCGTCAGGCCTGTCATCGCGGGTCAGGGCCTTGTGAATCTAAGTAAAATCGAACATCGTCGCCAATCTGTACTTCGTGGTTATGCTATCTCCATCCTTAAGCTGTCTTACCTCCTCGTACTCGCAGTCCACGGCCACAAATGTCGTCATCAGCTATCATCAGCATCTGTCCTCCAACATGAAGCAGCCCAAATGTCAACACGTGTACCCAACCACTGTGGATAATCCATTTTCTGAAGGACCTCTTTGAGGCAAAATGCGGTTGGGGTCAGAAGGCATGTTAAAAGATCAAGAGGCTCAAAAAGGATGATATTTCTCTGTCTGACGGCCAGTTAACTGATGCCATCAGGAGGAGGTGAAGGAAGTCCGGTCAATCGGCAAAATACCGGGCAGTCGGCAACGCCTTGCAGTGCCCACTTGCTTTGTAGCCGCAGCTTTGGATGCAGAAAAGTTAGGACGACCAAACGTCACTGTGTTGATGATGTTGGATGATGAAGACATTGCGGATCCATCCCGTCTTTTCCGCAGAATTTGCTTCGCATGCGCTTCATCAGTGACGAGAGGAAGGACGATGGGGTTAGTGTCATACGGGGTCCAGCCACAAAAAAGGGAGAGGGCAGGTGCAGACAAGAAGTTCCGCTGATATGATTCCGCCTAGCACGGTCAGCGGAAACCCCGTCCTCGCTTATCGCCGTCAAAAAGGTCCAGGACACTCTCAAGCCTGGGCCTTCTTTGAGCAAGCATCTGATTCACCCAGCGATTGTCTTATGCCGACTTTTGCCGTTAAAGCATAATAGAGGCAAGAACCTTAAGTGGTTAACCTCCACCAACATGTCTAGTCACATGCAGCGAATGCATGAGTTTTGAAAATGAGGGAAAACTATTGGCCAAAAAAAGCACAGCACCGACGCCGGGCTCCAACCACTGTCTCAACCTCTGTCACCTCCTCCTCCTCCTCCGCCACCACCAAGCGTTCCTCAGCTGGCCTACATGTCTCTCAGAGTCATGATCAGGGATCAGCCTCCGCTTCAGCCTTCACACACGTCGCACCGAAGTACCACCAGCACCACCAGAGACCATCCTACCCCTTATCCTTCCGACAGTTTGACGACTGCACGCCTACAGCGGCCAGTCAGCAGCCTGCCTTCTTGTCTTCCAGGTTTGGTGCAGAAGAAACACTTTATACCCTATACAATCCACAAAGCCAAAAGCCTGGAATGTCGGCATTGACTGGCTTTTGGCCTTGGAAAATGTTGCATTCCGTTCTGGTGGACACAGATGGTGTTCCGCCACGTCATGGCCCTTACGCATGCCCCCAATACCAGATGCCGAGCAGGAATTTCTTTGCCAGAAAAGCGTCACCTGCCCTGGCAGCCACGTTTGTCATCTAAAATTTCAAGCGCGTTGTCTGAATCTGTGCTCGGCGAATAAAAGTCCATCTCTCCACCACACATGGACTAGTAAGCACGGCCAAAAGCCGCTATATCTCTGTGGGACAGCTCCACTGGGTGAGCTGAGTGGATGTCTCTGGGGTGACGGTGGCTCTCAGGCTCGGCGCACGCTCTTCAAAACCGCTGGGTTGGTGCAGGGCTATTTCCCTAAGTTCCTCTGGTGGCATCACGTCGCCCAGAGAACTGGCGTGTTGAAATTAATATGCCTTGGAGGACGTCCACACACAAGTCCGGAAGACTGTGGACGGCTCTAAGCAACGGAAGAATCGAGCGCTGGTCTGGGTGGACAGGAACCTTGTGCCAGGGCAAGGTGGTGTGCGACTCATAAAAGGGCGAAATCGTGGCCGCCCTTAAGATCGGTAGGCTGGAGCACATCCCTTGCCTGGCACATGTCATGAAACCTTGTCGTCAGATATTTCTAAAGAGGCTACCGGTCTGGACTGCCTGTGAAGAAGGCTCGAGGTCTGAGGTTCTCATTCCGCCGTTCGCACCCTGCCTTCTTCCCGCGCCTGGCTTGCCTTGCTGCGTACAGCTCGGCGCCTCCCCGTCAAACCGTCTCTTGTTGACGTTGGGCAACAGCTGGAATTCCCACACTCAACATGCTCCAGCGATTGTGGCAGCAGCGCAATGCCTTTACGCAGTCGATTAGGGACACATGGCGCTGGAACAAGCAGCGGTACGGACCTCGGCGGTGTTGACTCCACCGAGGTGTGGAGGCAGGTGAAAGAGCTCTGCACCATCCTTGCCGGTTTTTTGAAGTAGCACCCAAAATGGTCTGTGCGGGGACATTGCCCTTGTAGCGATGAGCATTGTGGTGATCTTAGTTCTGGCGATCACGATCGTTGGACACTCTGAAAACAACAGGTCCGCCATGCGACGGAGGAGGAGGAGATTGGATCAAAGATGCGGACACGGAGGCCTGTTATCTCAGTCAAATCCCACAAGGCCCGACAGTTTACACAATTTCATCGGTCTTCTTTAGGCAGTGGTATCGGGCGAGGTCCAGAGCTTGTGCAAGGGTGGCGCATCAGCTCTCAGGGATGCATCATCTCGCAGTCAGGGCTGTGTTTGAACCTGTTTGCCGGAGGCAGCGGACAGCGGAGGAGGTGGAGGATGGAGGAGAAGAAGGTGGTATTCCTAGTCACCGATGTTACCGACGTCCCTGCCTTGGAAAGAGGTTGGGCGCGAATTTTAGGCGGAGGGAGGAAGATGAGGAGATCAGGTTTGCTAGTGCCCCTCGACCATGAGGGCTTGGGGAAATCAAGGCTCATATCTCACATGAAGTGCTTGGATGCTCCATTTCCTCCAACATGATCCTGCTTATTAAGGCCATCAAAATGAACAACAGTTACTGGGTGGGCCCCCATTCTGGATCCCGGGTTACAAAACAAAAATCAGCACTTTCCTTCCTACCACACCAAATAGAGAGTAAAATACAGGGAAAATGGAGACACACTTGCTGATTGATCTACTGGTGACATCTTTGGTCTGATTCACGTTCCCCAATTGTCACACGGGTGGAACAAAAATCAGCGAGCGTGACAGCAGTAGGAGTGCCCATTGTAGCGTTTTAGCTGGGCAGGCAGCAGGCAGGGGTCTAAAGAATTTATGTTCCGCGGCAGGAGCCTTATGGGTGACCTCTGGCAATCTTTGGTTTAACCACCTCAAACGAACGCATGCAATGCAGGGCACACATCCACCACACAGAGATCAGCTTAAGATCTGGGGTGCAGATATCTGCGTTCAAACACCGTTGTTTTGCATGTGTTCCGGACCAATGACTTTGGGTATCCAAAATGGAGAATGGCCGAGTGGCTAGTTCACGCCATAGAGGTGTTGTCACTGACGGCAGCCAGCGTCTCATATCTGGCGGACCTTCTGACAGCTGGAGGAGTTTTATTACAGACAAACGCATCGGCTTCACAGATAATTGTGGATCGTTTGACTGTCATCAAAGAGAATCAGGCATAGATCTCTGATGATGTTGTGTGTGGCCCCAATTGCCGAGGTCTCCGATTAGTTGCAGGTCTACTTTCAATTCCTTTTCTCCAAAAAGAAATGGTCCTCTTGAAAACTTTTTTTAAAATGATCATTTCTTACTGCAATTTTTATTCTCTTTCCCAACAGTTCATTTTGCCTGGTTTTGCTGTGAGGAGGACGTAAAAGACAGCCAAGGTTTCATGTCATCACCAATATTACATTTAATCACTTTATCTTAAGAAGTTTTAACATTGTCAATGGTTTTGAGGTCATGTTGCTGTGAGATACAGCAATAATCGTGGTCCTTTGGAACAGAAATGGGGCTTCTAAGTGGCATTTCTCCTTCACAATTTTTAAAAGTGGCTGAGAAGTCATATTTATAATTTTTTTGGGGTCATGTTGCTGTGAGATACAGCTATAATTATGGTCCTTTGTAACAGAAATGTGGCTTCTAAGTGGCATTTCTCCCTCACAATTTTTAATAGTGGCTGAGAAGTCATATTTATAATTTTTTGGGTCATGCTGCTTTGAAATGCAGCAATACTACAGGTCCTATTATAAAAAAAATGTTGTTTCTAACAGACATTTGTTCTTCACAATTGACCAAAGTGGCTCAAGGGTCATGCTTTGAATTTTTGGGGGGCATTTGCTGTGACATGCAGCTATACTACAGGTCCTATTCTAAAAAATGTTGTTTCTAACAGACATTTGTTCTTCACAATTGACCAAAGTGGCTCAAGGGTCATGCTTTGAATTTTTGGGGGCATTTTGCTGTGACATGCAGCTATACTACAGGTCCTATTCTAAAAAATGTTGTTTCTAACAGACATTTGTTCTTCACAATTGTCAAGAGTGGCTCAAGGGTGATGGTGCTGTCAGAACAGGAATAGGTAGGACACTGTTAATGGACACATATTGCAAAATGACTTGTTTTTGCAAGATCTTTAACATAGCTATCAATCCCTGTATTGAGACAACCCATTTAATACAATGAAAAAAAGAGAAACAAAGACATGGTGGGATTCCATCCTATTTTAAAATGTGTTTTCTAGAATTAAAGTACTAAAAAACTTGCATGTACAAATTAGCTGTTAAAAAAATTCCTCTGAATTGTACAAGGGAGGTACAGGAAAACTTGACCAGTGGTAGGTTATTCAGAGGAACATAGAGTTATGGAGCACGGACAGAGACATAAGTACAGAGACCATTTCCTCCTGGCACGTTGAGTAAATATGAGATAAAAGAATGCCAAGATAAAGGACACTGGGTTAACAGGAGTGTTTTAACCACCAGTATTTCCATGTGAAGCTCAACTTGGTCCACACTCGACGGCAGGGCATGCGCTTCCCAGGTATTGTATGTGTACAGAGGAAGGCTGGAGTTCTCACCACAACTTCCGCTTCCGCACTCTGCTTTCAGCAACGACAGTTTCGTTTTGCTGCGTCATCAGGATTTGAACCTGCGTGTTAATAGATGGACGGACGCCAGCCTGGGCTTTCACCAGCACCCTCTGTATCTCCTGGCCCTGGTCAATCGCTGTGGCACAGGGACAGGGTATCAGTCAATTCCAGTGAAACTAAAATGGTGGTTTGAAAGATCCTTTTTCCGGCACTTTTTAAATGTGGGGGTCATGCAGGGTTGGGGCTCATGCTGTGCCCAGGACAGGTATAGTTCAAATGACCAGTTTCAACTTAAAATGGTGGTTGAAAGACTCTTTTTCGGCTCTTTTTAAATGTGGGGGGTCATTGCAGGGTTGGGGCTTCTGTGTGGCCCAGGACAGGTATAGTCAATGTCCAGTGAAACTTAAAATGGTGGTTTGAAGAAAGACTCCTTTTTCCGCACTTTTTAAATGTAGTGGGGTATTGAGGTTTGGGGCTCATGCTGTGGCCCATGCTGGTATAGTCAATGTCCAGTGAAACTAAAATGGTGTTGAAAGACTCCTTTTTCACGGCACTTTTAAATGTGGCCGGTCATGCAGGTTTGGGGCTCAATGCTGCGTATCCAGGACAGGGATATTCAATGTCAGTTCATGTAACATGATGGTTTCAAATCATACAGCCTTCTGAACTTTTTAATTTGTGGTGAGATGCAGGTTTAAGGGTCAGGCGTGCGGTACAAGGACAGGGTTAGTATTTGGTCTCTGTGACTTTTTTTCTGTGACTTTTATATCTTAAGTTGTGTGTGCCTAGATTGTAGCACGTATCCATTTGACTGTTGTGGATGTTAATTTCAGCTTCTCCAGCCTTGTTTGGGTGTAATTAATGAAGGTGTTGTTGCTCTCCCATAGACTTTAATGGTCATCGCGCATAATCGATGCTCACTATCGAAAAAACCTTATCGATAGCGGCCGACTATCGACTATCGATCGATCTCGATAGCCAACGCAATCGCTCAACACTACTGACAACCCACCTGGTTTAGAAGAGCCTACAATGACTCTGTTCCCATGGCACTACAATATAAACAGCTTCTTCCCTTGCCTTCTGTTCCCTTTCCTTGCAGATTATTCACCCTTGAAGGCTAGGTCCTCTTTCCCTCTGTATGGGTGTGTCACTGATTTAGTTTGTCTATTGTACTTTTTTGCCTTACATTATGTATTTAAGTCATGTTTTCAATAAGTAGAGCACTCTGAAATAAATGATGCTTTAAAATAAATAACAAAAAATAATTAATAGTTTTTGCCTTCAAGCTACTTTCTGTAGTCCCACTTACACCTGGCCCCTTTAAACAACAGAGTTTAAAGGGGTTTTCTCACCATGCAGTTACACAGCCACAGCCAGGTTTATAATTGCACATGATGTTCAGGTTGTGGGTGGGTCTCCAGCAGTGACTGAAACATCAGCTCTGCTGAAGCCAGCTATTCCTGTTACACTGACAATAAGTGCAAGAGATTTATAAAGTGTAGTACTCAGGCTGCAGAGCTCTAAGGCGATGTTCACACGGCTGAAAGACGCTGTAATTGGGGACGGATTTCACCAACAATTACGGCGTGTGTACGGAGCGAGAGCGGCAGCTTGCCGGCCACATAGACATGCATTATCCACGGCGCATATCCCGCCGGGATAATGTGCATGTCACTTTCTCCCCCGTCGGCGTATGTGCCGAGCGGGGAGGAGAGATGGAATCCATAGTTCTCTATTAGAACTGTGGATTACCGTAATGCCTGGCACGGATTTCAGCTGTACTGCAGCGCAGTACGACGCGCAATACGGCTGAAATCCATGTCAGAAATAAGCCGTGTGAACAAGGCCTTAGGGGTGTTTACTTTGCTAAATAATAAGCTTTTAAAGTTCGCTACAAGAGATAAGACTCTGCAGGAGGTGACTCACCATGGACGGCCTCAGTGAGTGAAGGCAACATAGAGCAGTGAAAAATAAGAGAGCAGGGGCAAGTGGGGAGAGGTCTTTGGTAACCAGAAAATGTGTGTGCTTTAAGAGGAGATATAATCTTTCTCATCTCCTGACCAAAGAAAAATCAACAAAGCAATTCAAATCAATTACCTGTCTCTGCATCTTAAAAGCTAATGATTGTAGTGAGAAAACCCCTTTTAAATACAAATAAAAATGTTTCCAAATGTAATTTATATGAACATATACACATTTCATATTTGTATGTGCAAATTATTATATAGTTGTTTGTGACATTTTAAGTTCTTCATACCATAAATGAAAACCACATTAAACAATTATGGCAGGCAGGCAGAAAGAGACAGACACAGAGACAGATGTTTGATTAGTGATATTATCACCATTGAGTCCACTGCCCACTAGTTCCAGAAAACCATTGTTGAGCTCATTTTAAGAAGTGCAGCTATTATTATTAATTTCTAAACTCTGTAAGCAATCCTACTATCTGTTTACCTGCATGCGATGGATCTCTGTTTTCATAGCGCTGATCTCTCCTTGGCCAATTTCAGAATCCACTGCATTCCGCATTTCCTTTGCCAATTGAATTTTCTTTTCCCAAAGCATTATTTGATGTCTAATGAAACACATGAAACACACATGCAAAAATACTAATCATATCACTTTTTCCAACACTATAACCTCTTCCGTCTACACAGTTTTTTTGTTTGTTTCTCCCTGGCTTCAAAGAGCTATAACTTTTTGCAGTACAATATGTTATTTTTTAAAAGCACCATTTACTGTACCATGTAATGGAAAACCAACATTTTTGTGCGGGTGAAACAGGAAAAACAAACAACTGGCTATTTTTCTTAGGAAGTCTGCTTTCATTTAGTTCACTGTGTAGTACAAATGAGATGTTACCTTTATTCTGCAGGTTGGTATGTAGTGATCTAAAATATTTTATATTTTTCATCTTTTTTCTGAGACCAATAACTTTTGTTTTAGCTTTTTTGTGGGCACCATTCTGGGATACATGCAACAGAAGTGACCAAGACAAGTCAATTTCAGCATTTGATATTTTTCTTTTTTACTGCACTCACTGTGTGGGATATGTAACAATTTTTTATATTTGAATAGATTGGACTCTTACAGATGGAGCAATACTAGTTACGTTTCTTGAGTAGTCAAAAGTAATGGGAAATACAAGTAAATTTTTTCTTGTTTTCACCTCTGCTTTTGCCTCTAAAAACTGCTTTGAAAAATGCACCCCGAATCCCATGAAATACCGCATGTATGCACATACACTCTAGCCTAAAGCTGAAATCACATATGTGGCTTTTGTAGAAGTTTTTAGAGCCAAATCCTACAGTGGATACAAAGAGAAGAAACATTAATTCTTCATACTTTGTCTATTTTCTACATCCACTTCTGATTTTGGCTTATAAAACTACACGTGTGATTCCAGCTTAAAGGGGTTTTGCCACGATGTAATGTTGACGTGGGATCCTCCAAAATGGGTATTTAATCACTTTTCTAAATATAGTGATTACAAAAATTGCAGTCTGAGAGAGCTACAGGCTGCCTTACCTGCCCTTAGTTACTTAAAAGCTTCTACTAGATACGACCTGACAAGAGCTGCTGGCCGGGCTTACGCAGAGAACACTTCTTATCTGATGAGAGGGAGCTGAAGAAGCTTTCATGGCACCGGGTAGAAATATGTTGTCTTTTGTATACAAAATCCACTAGTTGTAGTGTGATTATCTGAGTAGATCCCTGCTTTATCTGATGACAGAGAACATGAAGAAGCTTTCAAGCTGCTATGGAGAAAAGGTGTTGTCTTTTGTATACAGAATCCACTAGTTGTAGTTTGATTATTTGAGTGAACATTTCACACGATCCCTTAGGCACGGCTCTGTGTTCTGGCTGTGTCTCTCTCTCTCTAAGCTCAGCGTGGCTTGTTTACAATTGCTTCTTAGCAGATAAGGCACGTCCTGGCAAAACCCCTTTAAAGGGCTTGTGTGAGAATCCCCAAAAAATAAGAACACATAATGGAGTTATACTAAAGAGGAGCAGTAACTATCCATCATAATCCAATATGTGAGCTACTTACAGATGCTGTTATATCGCATATTATTGCTTTATTGGAGCCTTTTCCTCACTGGGCTAGTGGACAGAGCTACAGTTGCTAGGCGTGCTGTTTGAAAACTACATTTCCCACAAAGTCTAATTCCTCCCAGCTGAGCTGCAGTGTTCCGTCCCCTCTGCTACTCACAGCGTGTGAATATATATAAAAGAAAAGGTTTGGTCACTGAGGGGTTATACATGAGACATGAGTGTATATGTACACACACATCAAATGAACATACCATGTTCACACAAAATATATAACATATTTTATCTTTCTATCTATCTGGATATCTAGATATCTTTATCTCTATATATAGATAAATATATATAGAGGGCTGTGGAGTCGGAGCCTATCTTGCAGGAGTCCAGTTGGTCCAGTTAGATCGATGCAGTGCAAAGAGCGAGATGAATTGGGTCCGGCCAGTGCTGCTGCTCCCATATCTTCAGCCTCATCACATGACGAGTTTAATTGATGACATGGAGCAGGCAAAGCGCTGCCACAGGGGAAAAGAGTCAGCTCCCAGGGCAATCAGATTTCAGCAAAATTTTTCACCTGCATTTAAAGAAGTAGAAGAGTTCAACCATTCATCAAAACTGACTGTGGCTGAGGCAATTCCTTAGACATTGTTAGAGATGTTGCCCCTGTGGTTACCTCTTTGCCCCCAACCCAAGTTAGTATAGAGAGGCCGTTTTCTAGCCTGGAAATAATGAGATCAGATTTGAGATAATTTATGCAGGATCTGATGGAGGAGATAATATTTCTCAGAACAAATTCAGAGACTTCACAAATGTTCCTTCAGTGTTTTGCATATTAACATTTTTTTGTGTTCCAAAGTCATATCCAATAAATATATTTTACACTGACAAGAAGAATGGTAACAATGTCTTGAACTTGTGACTTTCAGGCTCCATATCTCACCATCCACTATAGCTTTGTACATGAGGCTACTGTAATTTTATATACAGTCGTCTTACCTATCTTATACATAAATTTGACTTGCAAGTATTTAGCATCTGCTTAGTTCTGCAGATTCTTTCCTGAAACTGCATTGTTACTGTTTTGCTCCTAAAAATCAAAATGTTCATTTTTATTATTTTGTTAGTATTTGGGAAATCCACCTTTGGCTTTCAATACTGCCTGAATCCTTCTGGGCTCTGAATCAGATTCAAGCATATCTTGACCAAAATCTGATCCTTCTTCTACACATTCCCAATGTTGGTGCAGACTGGACTTGGATACAAATACAGCTTTTTCTTCAATTCTACCCACAAGTGTTTAAACGATCAAAACATTGTTACCCTTTTTCTTGTCAATGTCTGTTCTACCTAAATAGCTTGATTATTGTATCATAAGGTGATAAACAGCCTGATGTTGCCTGATGTTACCCTTTTACTACAGTAAAGTTATCACTTAAACATGCGCCATGTATGAGGAAGTCAGGAGTCAGAGTCAGGAGTCGGCGTTTGGGAAATTGAGGAGTCGGAGTCAGGGCTTTGGCTTTGACACTGCTTTCTTATTTGTGATGGTTTTATTTACCTTTGCGAACCTTTTTTTTTGCTTTTAATCGTTGCAATTTTTCTCAAACGCAGTATTTTCAAAGTTTATGTTATAAAAAAATATGTATGCGTCACGGATGCCCCTGCGACCCTCGTCCCGGGTCGCAGGCGCATCCGTGCCCCGACTCTGAGCGGCGCCCCGTCCCGCACCTCGGGTCCGGGTCCGCTCATCCCGCTGCCCGGGTCCCCAGTGACTTACCTGGCCACGCTCCTGCCCCGTCCGTCTCGGTCCCTCGGAGTGCGCGGCCCCGCCCCCTAGGGCGAGCGGGCGCCGGCAGTCTGAGATTTAAAGGGACAGTGCGCCGGTAATTGGCCATTACCGGGCACTGCTCCTATTTTAGCCCAGCCTCTTCCCAGTGGCCTTTGCCAGATCTTTAGTGCACATGCCTATTGGGAAAGCGTTCCAGAAAGCCTTGTCTTGCCTACCGTGTACCGAACCCATTTGCTTACATTTACCGACCACGAACCTTGCCGTCCTGCCCTGACCTTCTGCCTGTCAAACGTTCACGAACCACAGCCGCCTGCCCTGACCTTCTCGCCTGTCCCCGACTACGAGCCTGACTGCCGATTCTGTACCTCGCCTACCCTTGGCCGCCACCACAGGCAAGCCCCGCCAGTGGTAGTGACCTGGTGGACTCCCGCCGCAGCAAGTCCATCCCGCTTTGCGGCGGGCTCTGGTGAATACCGGTACCCACTTAGATTCCACTCCCTGGTGTGGGCTTACGCCATCGCCTGCGGTGGTCCAGAGGAACCACCTCCTGACCGTTACAGTATGCTTTACCTAATACAGGCATTAACATAAACTTTGAAAATTGCTTACTTTAACTGGCCCTTTTAGAAGCACTTGCTGTGATTGGGAATGCCCCCATAATAATACCTCTGGATCTCCTGAATGGTAAAATGTAAAAAAATAACAAAAAGTTTAGACCTTTTTTAAGCAGAAAACACCTCCAAATCTATGAACATCAATAAATGAAAAATGCCACATGTATAACTATCGCATGCTGTGTTTGAGAAAATTGCTATGATTAAAAGTTAAAAAAAGGGACCCAAAGGTACCGTAAATAAAACCACCACAAAGAAGAAAGCAGTGTCTGAGGTGCATATAGAATTTTCCAGTTGATTTCTGGCCAATATCTTTGGCTCATAAAACTAAAGGTATTTAAAAAAAAAAAAAAAAAAACCCAAAACCTTTTCTTAAAATATTTTGTTGCATCAGTTATATGTATCCCAATAATGAATTCTCCAACCCTACTGGGCATCCAGTGTATAGCAATCTATGTGACAGGGAAGCATAAAAACCTGACTGTAAGTGAGAGAACACAATCCTGTCAATGGCACTGCATGCAGGTATGCACAGTACCAAAGCATACATGGAAAATAATAGATCCGATCACATTAACCTGCTAATTACAAAGCATGGATAGAAAAGGGTCAAACCTGTTTGGGCCAAGTAGGGGTAATGCTATGCCTAGAGGACTAGACTGAAATTAAACATTTTTAGCACAAGTAGTACAGTTGTTTCTCTGCAGATTAATTTTTACATGGTGAGGGA
This sequence comes from Phyllomedusa bahiana, assembly GCA_025379985.1. NCBI lineage: Eukaryota > Metazoa > Chordata > Amphibia > Anura > Hylidae > Phyllomedusa > Phyllomedusa bahiana. The sequence continues at coordinate 129,746 of JAODAL010005066.1, forward strand.
AGTTGGAAATTGTTTGAGAGTGCGTTTCACATGGATGAGTGGCCCAGAGAATGCCTTGAAAACATTCCTCAGACCATAACGATGCCATCACCAGCTTGTGTTTCTCCAACAATGGTTACAGGGTGTTTGTTCTGTGATGTTTCTCACCTGACACACTAATATACATCCATTTAATAAAGCAGAAAACGTGACTCATTGGAGAAGTCAACTCTTCATAGCAGAGGTCCAATTCCAAAACTGGCTTGAAAAATTGAAGCTGCTTCTTAGTTGAACAGCAGTGATAACCACCACCTGCAGAACAACTCCTTTATAGAGGTTGTTTTGCTAATTGCCTATCATTTTTACCTGTTGTCTATTCCATGTGCACAACAGCATCATTCTTTTCTTTGTGCTTTATGTGTTTATTTTTCATATATCTACAACATAAATCAATACTGCTAACAAAATCTGTGTTTTTAGATTCTGTACATAAAACCAGGGGTTGAAGATCACCACCATTCATACTCACTCAGTTTCCACCAGGCTATGCAAAAGTCTTTCTTTCTCCTGCTCCACATTTTTCAGATTTTCTTGCATTTCTATTGAGTCTTTTTCTGCCTCCTAAAAACACAAGTGGAATATTTAGTTCTCTGTTTTGCATTTTAATCTAGCAGTGTACTTCTACTGGTACTTACCCGAAGAGCCTGCATAAACTCACTCTCCATCAGATGATTATGCTGCAGTAATTGTTCCTTAAAGCTTGATTTTTTACTGAGCAACATATTCAGACGCAGCATGTCATTTTTTAAGTTCTTCATATGATGTTCAATATCCTTTTGCTCATTTTTCTCTTGCTCAATTTCATCTGCAAAAAATAGTGTTTGTGATGAAGCTATTCATAGACATCAAACAAAGCAGATGTAAAGTAAATTTTACATTTCATTTTAAAACTAAAAACATTCAGCTAATAACATGAAGAGAAACACAGGGAAGGCATAGCATCTGCCCCATGAAAATATTTGATCTTTTGGACACCAATGTTTTTCTTTTCAAATGTTTTCTGCCATTATCCAATAATGTGGAAAAGCTGAAGTGGCAGCCTTTAACAGCTAATTAACTCGGGTGAACATATAGCACGTCGGAACAATACACATTGAGTTGTGTATGACCATGTCCCCATGGCACCGGTTTGCGGTTTTGCCGGCCGCAGACTCTTACACGGGCCGCTATGGAAAACCCATACAGCAGTCCCCACTGCACAGGTTTTCCGCCTTGCGGTTTTTGAAACCGCCGGCAGACCGAAAAACATTGTACATGTTCAGTCTTCCATCCGGAATATGAACATGTCAATGGGAAGGGAGAGGGCTTTTCTGCGCTCATCGCAGAGAAAAGCCGTCCCCCTGCGGCTATGTGCACGGCACAAAAACGGCACAAACCGACAGGTATTTGTTCTGTGCCGTGGGGACGCGCCCTATGGTTTCATGTTCAGCTATTGAGCAATACGTTTAGGAGATCAGCTGCAGTAAGCTGGTTTGTATCTAGAGAAGGGAGATTCTTACATGTCTCATGCACTAACAGTGGATGATTATTGGCTATCACACCTTTGGCTTTCAACACTGACTGAATCCTCCTGAGCATGCTCTAGTTCAGATTAACTATAACAACAAATTGACGATTAAAGCCTCATTTTATACACAATCACTGTCAGGGCGCTTTCACATGGTGCGTTTTTGGTGCTTTTTTATGCGTTTTTTTAATGCGTTTTTTGTGCAGGAAGGCACAGCATTTAATGCTGTACATTGCTGCACAAAAATTGCAGCAAAAATCGCGGTAAAATCGTGGTAATTACCGCCATTTTTGTGAAGCAATGACAGCATTAACTGCTGAGCCTTCCTGCACAAAAAACGCATTGAAAAAATGCGTGTGTGAAAGGCCCCGATTACACGGCTTATTCACACCGGAATTGCGAGCCGGATTGCGCTCGCAATTCCGGTGTGAATAAGGGGCGGGACGCGGGCGGGCGGGGCCCGCCAGCCCCATAGACAATGCATTATCTACGGCGCGTCCGCGCTGTAAATAATGTGCATGTCACTTTCTCCCCGCCCGGCGGATTCGCCGAGCGGGTAGGAGCGACGGAATCCACTGTTCTCTATGAGAGCAGTGGATTACCGTAATTACTGCGATGGATTGGCGCCGTACTGCAGCGCAAATCCGGCGCGCAGTACGGCGCCAATCCGCGCCGAAATAAGCGTGTGAACACGGCCAAAGCACTCTCAAAGTCTGCTTAGGGAGCTCCCCCACACTCCCATCTGCAACAATATAGCAATAAAACCAACTTAGAATTTTAAGGTAAATTAATAATGAATAATTTTTTATTCACAACACATGAACAATGTAAAAAAAGTTTCAGAAAGGTTATACTTGCTGTTAATAGCTAGGCAGTTGTTACCGCATAGCCGCAGAAATGCGTAATTTTTTTTCTTTTTAAGTCTATAGAAGTCCATGGTGAACATTTAGTGTAGACGGCTAGCATAGGAATGATGGTAGCTAACCGACCGGTGGTGTGTTGCACACCTGCAACGTTTCAATGGCGTTTACTCTTTGTCAAGCATCATGAACAAGCTTTTTCTTCAACTCTGCCCACAAGTGTTCATTGGATTGAGGTCTGGGGAATATGGGGGCCAATCCAGCAACCCTACTTCATTGTTATGGAACCATTTCTTCACCAATCTCAATGTATGCTTCAGATAGTAGTCCCAGACACTATGTTGTCCTTTTCACACCCCTAGTATTGGAGTTTACGAACGAAATAGCACGTCTTGTATGATACTCACTTAAAGCTCAGCACTGAGACCACCTCGATCCTTGTCAAGTATCAGCCTTTAGCTGTGAAACAACCCCATGTTATCAGGCTTCCTCCACTGAATTTGACAGTTTCTTCGATTTCTTGGTCCATTAGCCCCTTTTTCCCTTGATTCTTCCAGATCTATTTGTAACCATCAAAGCCCATTCTTTTGACTTTTGTCTTATCGCTCCATATTACCCGTTTCCAACCTTTTACTGTCCACTTTTGTACTTTTTTTGCAAACTAGAGCCAACACTTCTTATGACGGTATTGAAGTCCAGGCTTCTTCACCTTTATTCGCGCCACCATTCCAGACTTGTGTAATGCGATTCACATGGTGCTTGCATGCACATTTGGGATCTCACTTTTACGAAGCATACAAGCCTCCTCGGCCGTGTATGTCGCGCCATAACCGATAGACCTTGGGATGAGTCACCTTATTGACTTCGATATTTTGAATGGACGTCCACCTCTTGGCTTTTGAATGAATGGACGGACTTCATTTTGTATTCTTCCAACTATCATGGTGCTCACATGATGCAGCATGGCAATTTTCTGGGCAAAGAGACCTCTATTGTTATGCTGGATAATGCGGTTTCTCTCTTCTTTGGAATTTTCCATGTATGCTCCTTAAATCAAACAAGTGACCTTTTGCTTCGGAATCAACCTAATAACACACTGAGCTATTAGGGAATGTGAGAACAGGTTGTAATTTGAAATATACAAGAAGAAAAAGATTGTTCCACCCCTGGGAGCAAAACAGTAACAATGCAGTTACATGACAAAAATCCGCACAACTAAACATATGCTAAATAGTTGCAAGTCAAATTTAGGTAGAAAATAGCCAAGATGATTGTCTATAGAATGATGGGAGTCTCACATTCAAAGCTGTAGTGGATGATGAGATATGGAGCCTGAAAGTCTAACATTCAAAACATCGTTACCCTTTTGCTTGTAAGTGTATGATAGTGTTTCAGGCGAGAAATATTAAACCACTGCTGAAAGAACAAACTGGTGATGGCAATGTTATGGTCTAGGGAATATTTTAGTATCACTCTCTGGTCCCAGTCATCCATGTGGAAAGCACTGGGTATGCATCCATCCTTGCATATAGCATACATCCATATATGCCAATGGTCTTTCCAGAGGTTGATGGAGTCTTCCAGCAAGACAATGTGACATGCTACTCATCTAAACATGTCTGATATTCCGTGGAATAACATCACTAACTACTATCCCCAGACTTGAACCTAATGGGCATCTATAGGGCCACCTTGATCATTGTGTTTGCTCTATGGATCCTCCCTCACACGCCCTCCAGCAGCTGTGGGATGCACTGCAGTCAGCATGACTCCAGATTCCTTTGTCAATCTACGAGGACCTTATTAAGTCACTCCCAGGTATCACAAATCTTACAGCAAGTTTAACTGACTTAATTAAAATGTTTTGGTCAGTGTATTGATTATGCTCTGACCATCCAAAAAAAAAAGTTGTTTTTGAATTATGTCAAAAGGAGCCTATTTTTGGCTTTCTTGATTTTGTAAGAATTAGTTATGCCCCTGATTGCGCAGTACATTTTGTGTTGACTCACTTTCTGTACGGACTTTTCTTTGTTGTAAAATAGTCAGTTCTTTCTTTAACATCTCCACTGAAGCAGCCTGCTCTTCTCTCTGCTTGGATAGACAGACCATCTCTGTCTGCAACCGGAGCCAATACTGTTGAACTGATGCAATTTCCAAATTACATTCTTCTATCTGCTTGGTAAGTGCAGTTATTTGGATCTCCAGAGGTCCCAATTCTTTGCCCTAAACATAAAAAACAAGTAAAATATAAATGCTCAAACACTGAGTAAATGTATTATCTGAATTTATATTTAGCAATAAGGTCTACTTGAACTAAAGCTGGCCTAACTAAATTTACAAACCTTGTTGCATCTAAACCACTAATCCAGTTACAATGAAGCTATAAAAATGTCATCAGTCTTTATAATATTCTTGGTTGCAAATAATACACTGTAAAATGCCCCACCACCCTTGAGGATGCAGCAAAACATGATGGGGGTGAGTTTTTGAATGTGTTTTCAGTCAGCAGTTTAAACTGTATGCAAACTGCAGATGCCACCGCACTATTAGGGCGGCACGGGTTTACGGACGTTTTTTCAGACGGTTTGTGGTTTTGCAGACCGTCTGAAAAACCGGCCGCAATTGAGCACAACGGGGCTCTATGGAAAACCCGTGCAGCAGTCCCCACTTTTTCAAACCGCCGGCCGCCCGAACTACTGAACATGCAGATTCTTCCGTCTGGTTTTCGGACGGAATATGTGCATGTCAATGTGAAGGGGGACCGATAGGCTTCCGAAATTGCAGACTGGATCCAGCTGGCCACTGCGAATAATAAAGAGGGCCTCGAAGCGCCTAACGGGTTCTGTAGCAGAAAGGTAAACTCGAATGGCCCTGACAACGTCTAAACAATGAAATGACCACTCTCGAGGGTGAGAGGGCGTAAGGCAAAAAGAAGTCAGAACTATGTCCTCATTGACATGAAACGATGAAACGGAATGTAGGACAACTTGTCCTTATGTGTAATGCCAAGAAAGAGGATTTACATGATAGAGCCGCCAGTTCAGCCACTCGGCGGATGGAAGTGATGGCCACCAGGAAGGCCACTTTTCATGAAAGTAAACATAGGGAAGCTTCCCGTAATAGCTCAAAAAGTGAAGACTGCACAGCATTCAAAACAAGATGGTTCAATTGTCCTACTAATCGGTGGAACAGAACGTGTGCCCCCAGCAATAAGGTTTTAACCTACGAGTAGGAGGCCAACATGGGTATTGCTGCATCACTAAGAGGTTAAGTTACTTAACATTACCCAATTTACTTGTTCAAGTATTACTAAATAGACGTACCCCCCATTTCTGCAAGACTTGTCTCAATTTGTTTGCTGTAAAAATTAATGCTGGCTTGCTTCCTTTCGATTGCTATGGTGCGCTTTGCAATGTCACTCTGGCTGCGAGAGATCATTTCATTTGTGTTTTCAATTTTTTTATCCAACTCTGCCAGAGACCTTTGAAGAACTTGGATACGTGATAAGCTGTGATTAAGCTCCAGCTGTATTTGAGCAGTCTCATTCTCCATCTTAGTATAATCAATTTCCTATAAATAACACATAAGCAGAGACAACATTGTTATTAAAGTACATAAAAAATTGATGTGCAGCATAGTTAGCAAACAGAAAGTGAACACCCAACCGTTTTGAATCAATTAGTAAACTAGTGACAATGTATATGGTAAAGACTCTAGAAACCAGAAAATAGTGGCAGCTACTTGGGAATTTCTACTAGACAGTATTGTGAATCCACCAATGAAGTGACAATGCACTATAGAAAAACACAGTGGGCAGATTGACCAATACTTTCTAACTCTTAGACAGTGTAAACTTACACTAGATAGGCATACAACTCGCCACATTTATCATAGTACTCATAAATCTGGCACAGGTTTGAACTGTAGTCAAAATTTACACCATTTTTAAATTGGCTCACTTAATGTCACAAACTGTTACAAACTTTTGGCACAAGGCGTTGCATGCTAAACCACATCCCTTTCCATGAAGCCCCAACCCTTTCATTGAGGACACACACATCCAGTGCCTAAAAACTGTCTAAACACATAACAAATGTGGTATAAAGCATGTACATTATTTTTGGCGCAGCTGCCTTGATGAACATGACTCACTAAGAAAACGAGATGTAAGGTACCAAACACATCATGATTATAACTTCAGTCTAAAGTACATGCCAGGCCGTGTAACTTGAATGGATGCATCTGACAGATGCCAAGTAGTGGCAGTGTAAAGGTGTGTATGTTGAACATTCCTTTAAAATTGCCATTGTATAAAACAGTGTAGGCTCCTGTGCTAGTTTATTCTTTTTTACACATAGTATTGCACTCTTTTGGCCTTAATCAGGCCATTTAATCCTATGGATATATTTGGCATATAAGTCGGGAGCTTTCCCGATGTACAAGTTAAATGTACACCATAAACATAGTGTGTACCTAGCCTAAGCTTTACTTTTATAATGCACAGAGATGGTTTTTATAAAAATATGGTTAGCTCAAAAGCTAAAAAATATTGATCTAGGCAGGGGTGATCACCTGTTGCTTCTACACAAGAGACAGCTCCGTGCAGCACACCCACCCGACTACTACTTCAGACATTTCTGATGACGGCCTCTATCCAAAAACGTTCATTGGTCTGGCATCTCTCTTAATGCTCGTATATGCGCTATTTAAACTACTGGATATCTGACTGCGTTATGGAAAAATAAATCACGTTTTTGCTTGAAAACCTGCAGTGTGCTGTGGATCTTTGGAAAGTTTCTACACAAGAGGCAATCCCCAATTCCATTTATTCACATACCAATTCTAGCTTTCTTCTACGTAGTTTTTCAGTCAGGAGCGATGAATATTTAGCTGCTTTATCAGATGTCAACCTCTCTTGAAGCTTTTCCATTATCTGAGTTTCCAGAGCTACTTTCACTTGGGATTCCTTCTCAATTTGCTTTCGTAGTGAGTTAAGCTCAGTCCAGCGTCCAGCTCTTTCCTTAAGGCAGGCAAATCAGTGTGTGAATAGAGGATTGATCAATAACATTACGTGTAAGTCTTTATAAAGTGTTTAAAAACACATCTATATTTATATTTTGCGGTAACAATTCAACAACACAAAAACTGCAACAAAACGCTATGTTGAGGTTTCCCCACACTTGGCAGCCATTGCTCAATTTCAAAAACACAATTCTAAATTCAAAATTATTCTATAATTGGTTACATGCAATTTTGTAGTTTTGTACGAAAAATCCACTGCCATAAATGTCATGTGCATTCATTTATAATCTGCAGTTTTTCCCCTTGAAGTCCATGATGAAATAAAAAAATGCAACTTTATTGTAACTACAATGTGATTTGTGTGTCATAAGCAACTGTTGTGTTTTGTATAAAATAAAAAATTGAAAGCAATAAAGCTCAAAAAACCCGCTATAAAGTTTTCTAGAATATAAACTTCACTTCAAATGAAAAAAATAATTGTTGTTCACCAGTATTTTGCACAATTGAGGTCTCCCAAGAATAGTATTATGGCTCTCTGCATCCTGGTTTGAATTTTTTTTACCTGTTTTTTTGCATTAGTGTATGTGGAAGTGTAAACTAAATAACCACCAGGAATAGTAGGTGTATAAGTGGCTGTTCATCAGTATTTCGCACCATGAAGCACTGAGGCTTTATTGCCTACTGCTGGAAATACATTTTTGACCTGCCACCGTAACGTTAAGTATTGCCTCTTCCTGTGATAAGTTTATTTTCTGTAGAATATAAACACACATACAACCAAGCTATTAGTTCCATAAAACTAGAATATTAGCCCTGTTCACCAGTTGTTGTTCTCTGCCCTACATGCATATGGCAACCAGACATTTCATCTAACTTCCAGATGCACAAAGACAGATTTTTACCAATAGCATCAAGCTCCATCTATGGTGGGTCACATTCTGACAGAAAAGACTGAAATAAGTTCTGGGGTCAAGAATAAAGCCCTTATGATTATACACACGGAAGAAAGTGTTGTATTTTTTAAAACGTATCTCAAAATACTGTGCTTATGGGGAACTCACCTTTTTTAGACTACAGGGCTTACACGCCTATAGCAATGTCTATACATATGGCTATGCTGATTACTTTAAATCCCTAGTAAGGTGGCAGCTGGAAAGGTCCATAATGGTGTATATAACCCATCTAGATTTCTCACATATACCTGGTAAGTAGCTGGCAGTGATATGCCACCAAGGTTACCTGGCCTTGGTGAAGTAGGAGTTATTCGTTTATGTTGTGTCAGCCTCAGTAAGGGGTTGGTATCCAGTTAATAGTTAGTATGTGGCTATTTCAGCCAGCTCTTACTGGGAGTAGTCAAAGTGTTGGGTGGGTGACTACTTCCCATGTTTCAGGCTAGAGTTTGGCTGGGCTTTATAGTTCAGCTAGTCAGCTGACTATATGGAGTTTGCTATACAGGAAAAGGAGTTTGGCCTCAGAGATAACATACTGGAGATATCCAGGTTTTCCCCATAGAACCACTTGGTGACAGGGGTAGTGAGGGAAACTACTCTGTGTTATTCAGTATTTGGACAAGTAGGAGTTTCCTTTATTTACTGTTTTGTTTGTATTTTGTTTGCTGTCCACCCCTTTGGTGCTAATAAAGCATGAAAGGACCCGTGTTTGGACCTGCAAAACCTGTCTGTGCTTCTGTTTACATTGGACTTTGCTGCAATGGCCTATGGCAATGGCAGCCATACACTTTTACCCAGTGTATAAGTGAAAACGCTGATGCAAGTGCACTCAAGAGCAAATACCAAGACCCTCTCCTGGTTCCATAGTGTACCGGGACACTGTGCGCTCCGCACATGTGCGTGCTGCTATACGCCTGCTGTGGGAAGGTATGTGCTGGCCAGGGCATACTTCCCACAGCTTCCTGGCCCCCATTCATCCTCCCTTTCCCCATGTCACTACTTTTGCTGGGTGTGCAGTATGTGTCGGGGAATACGCAGTAAATTCATAGCACTCAGTGAGTGCTATGATTTTACTGTAATTGCGAGCCGTACTTTGGGGGCGCATTGCAGCACAGTTATGTCCTGAAGTACAGCCCGCATTTACGCCGTGTGAACATACCCTTAGGCTGCGCTCAACTACGGCTGTAATCCGTCCCTGTCATTACGGTAATCCACAGTTCTCATAGAGAACTATGGATTCCGTCTCCTCTCCCCGCCTGCGAAATACGACGAGCGGGGAGAAAGTGACATGCACATTATCCCGGCGGGATACACGCCGTGGATAATGAAAGTCTATGGGACCGGCGAGTTGCCGCCTCCGAACCGCCCCCGTACACAAGCCGTAATTGCGGGCGAAATCCGTCCCACAATTACGGCGTGAATCAGCCGTCTGAACATAGCCTTAGTGTCACATTTTTTTATACTACTTGTTGCTGTCATTTTGATACATTTGTACTTACTGTGGTCACCCTGTTTAGAGCTTGCTCAGTTTCCTCTAATGTACGCATGTATGTGCTGAACTCTATTCTTAGTGCTTCGTGCTTAGCTTGGCACTGAGAAATCAACTTTTTGCTCATGGCTGTATCACTCTCTGCACGATTAATAATAAAAGCAAGTTTCTCATGCCTTTCCTCTTCCTTCGTAACAGACTTCTTATAGCCTTCTATTTCCATCTCCATGGAGCGGAGCTCCTGCTCTGCCAAGCTGTAAAAGCAAAAATAATAAATTCTAGCACCCATGTCTTTTGTTGGTATTATCTAATGATTGCATCAAGTCTTTATAACTATTATAAATAAAAGTCATCCACTGTTTTCCCAAACCTGTGGATACCCAATTGGCTAATTAGGTTTGTAGGGCTTATGGAAACAGCGCTTGGTACTTAAAATTATTTAAAAGCCCTTATTTTAAATTCAAAATAAAGTCTTTTAAATAATTTTAAGTGCCAAGCACTACTTCTATAAGCCCTACAAACCTAATTAGCCAATTAGGTATCCACAGGTTTGGGAAAAAAGTTAAATTTTATTTCAAACTTTTATACCACGGTGATCTAGAGCTAAAGGAGCAGCTGGCGCCTCATCAAATACCTGCATTCTAAGGCTATGTTCACACAGCTTATTTGCGGGGCGTAATTACGCCCCTCAATTACGCCGTGTGGACGGGGGCGGGAGCGGGGGGCCGGCACCTCCCCGGCCCATAGACTATCATTACTAGCGGCGCATATATGCCGCTAGTAAATTATCTGTCACTTATCTCCCCCCACGGCGGATTCGCCGAGCAGGGAGGAGAGGCGTAATCCATAGTTCTCTATGAGAACTGTGGATTACCGTAATGACTGGGACGTATTCCAGCCGTAATTCGCGCACTACGGCGCATAATTACCGACTGAAATACGTCCCATTTTAAGCCGTATGAACATAGCCTAAGGTAGAGAATTCAAATGAGCAGAGAGTTGTGCCTCTAAGTATCTTGCACAACATACAAAGGTGAGCGGGATCGCTTTATTCTTATAAATATAACTCTAAATTATGTATCACACGAGGGAGCACTGCGGTCCCTCTTTTTGTTTTAAGTATTAGAATTTCCAGGTTACTGTTACATTACAGTAGATGTGCTCTGTGTCATCTGTAAATACATCATATTGTGCAATCTTGTGACATAAATTGCAGTGAACCCCCCCCCCCCACCCCCAAATGCAGCCCTTCGCTTAATATTTTTAACTTCACAGCAGAACTCCCTGCTCACAGCTGTATAGGTAAATTCTGCATGGCCCCATTCACTTGATAAATTTTCTGGTAAAAACTTAGAAACACTGCACTTAGAAATTCTACACACCGAAGAGCTTCCTGTATAGCAGAATAGGCTTCATCCCTTCTTGTCATTCCAATAAGGCTACTATTCCACTGTTGTAGTAGTTGTTTCTTTTCAAAATATATAGCTTCAATTTCCATGTTAGCCTGTAATAAAGTGAGGAGTGTTTTTTTACACCAAAATCATTCAATTATTATTTGTTTTAAGTTTTTATAAAGTGTTTATTCTAACCTCAGACACTGCCTCTCGTGCAGCTTTTGTGTCTTCTCTTTGAGCAGAAATTTGTGATTCATAAATAGCAATCTGCTCCTTAAGTCTGTGAACTTCCCGTGTCAGTCGATCCACAAACATGTCCTGAAAAGAAAAAAACAACCTAAAACTAAATAAAAATCTTTGGTAGAATTACTGGATCCTCATGTACAGTGGGTAAAGAAAGTATTCAGACACTCTTTGTTTCATTGCAGCCATTTGGTAAGATCCAAAAAGTTAATTTTTTTGCTCATTAATGTACACTTTGCACCCCATCTTGAAAGAAAAAAAAACTGAAATGTAAATATTTTTTCAAATTTATTAAACAAGAAAAACTGAAATATCACATGGTGCTAAGTATTCAGACCCTTTGCTCAGTATTGAGTAGAAGCACCTTTTGAGATAGTACAGCCATGAGTCTTCTTGGGAATGATGCAACAAGTTTTTCACACCTGGATTTGGGGATCCTCTGCCATTCTTCCTTGCAGATCCTCTCCAGTTCCCTCAGGTTGGCTGGTGAACGTTGGTGGACAGCCTTTTCAAGTCTCTCCAGAGATGCTCAATTGGGTTTAGGTCACGGCTCTAGTTGGGCCAGTCAAGAATGGTCATAGAGATGTTCTGAAGCCACTGCTTTGTTATTTTAGCTGTGTGCTTAGGGTCATTGTCTTGTTGGAAGATGAACCTTCAGCTCAGTCTGAGGTCCAGAGGTTTTCATCCAGGATATCTATGTACTTGGCCATATTTATCTTTCCTTCAAATGCACCCAGTCGTCCTGTCCCTGTAGCTAAAAAACACCCCCATACCATGATGCTGCCACCAACATGTTTCACTGTTGGGATTGTATTGGGCAGGTGATGAGCAGTGCCTGGTTTTCTCCACACATACTGCATACAATTAACAAACACCAAAATGTTCAATCTTCGTCTCATCAGACCAGAGAATCTTATTTCTCATAGTCTGGGAGTCCTTAATTAAATTTTTTTTAGTTTTGCAAACTGTATGTGGGCTTTCATATGACTTGCACTGAAGATAGGCTTCAGTCAACACACTCTGCCATAAAGCCCCAACTGGTGGAGGGCTGCAGTGATAGCTTGTGGAAATTTCTCCCATCTCCCTACTGCATCTCTGGAGCTCAGCCACAGTGAAATTCCTTTGTCATCTTGGCCAGATCTGTGCCTTGCCACAATTCTGTCTCTGAGCTCCTTGGGTAGTTCCTTAAACCTCATGATTTTCATGGGCTCTGACATGCACTGTGAGGTCTTATATAGACAGGTGTGTGCCTTTCCTAATCAAGACCAATCAGTTTAATTAAACACAGCTGGACTCCAATGAAGGAGTAGAACCATCTCAAGGAGGATCAGAAGGAAATGGACAGCATGTGAGTTAAATATGAGTGTCACAGCAAATAGTCTGAATACTTAAGTCATGTGATATTTAAGTTTTTCTTGTTTAATAAATGAGCAAAAATATCTACATTTCTGTTTTTTTACTTTCAAGATGGAGTGCATAGTGTACATTAATGAGCAAAAAAATGAACTTTTTTGATCTTACCAAATGGCTGCAATGAAACAAAGAGTGAAAAATTTAAAAGTGTCTGAATACTTTCCGTACCCACTGTAGTGTATAGAGGCTGGAAATCTGTCTCTGAAATCAGTGTAAAATCCAGATTCAAAATATGTGCTTACTGGCGTGTTGATTCCATACTGAATTTTTTAGCACTGAAAATAAGCCATATAAACATACCCTAAGACTACAGGAATATTAAAAGTGCCATATCCATATTCCATGTCTTTAAACATGTTATCCACACTTGAAAAGTTGTTGGCCTGTTCTCAAGATAGGCTATTGAAATAAGATCAGTGGACGCCTGAGTCATGGGACCCTCACGGTTTGGCTGTTTGAAGAGGTTGCAGTACTTGAATCAAGTGCTACAGCCCCTTCACTGATTACATGTGCTTGTGCTAGCAAATACCATATGACAGGTGTGTTCCATTTACTTGAAAGGGATACTGTTGCATGGCCACTAACTCAAGAAGCCGGGAGTTGGATCCCCGCTGATCTAATATTAAGGACCTACTTGAGGCTAGGACATCAGTTTTAAAGGCCGGATAATAATTTTAAGTGGTTAAAGCCATACCTGTTTCTGTTTCTCCACCTCAGCCTGCAGTCTTTCTGCTTCTGTTTTTTGAACAGCACGTTTCATAACGGAGATATCTGAGCGCACATCACTGGACATATTCTCCATGTAGAATAAACGCAATGCCAAATTCTCAACCTGTGTTTGCATAGAGGATACTGGAAGAAAGAAAGTAGTTTATTTACTATGTTTTTATACCAGATGTCAATATATAGACGTGAATACAACTACAATAACTAATATTAAAAGGGTTTTGCCACAAAGCACAGTTGACGTGGGAAGCTTGAAAATTAAATAATAAACATTTTCACCATTCATCAGTAGTAAAAATACCATTCTTGCTTTAGCTGCTCCCTTAGTAATCCATAGTGTACAGCTTGTCTCCAGGGGATATGACCAGTGACAAGTGCTCCTCAGTTTTGCTGCACATGCTTAGATATTACCTCTCCTATCATACAGCTACTGTCAGTTTCTTCCCTGTCTATTAATTGCATACCCTCACTAACAGGTGAGCTAGTGTTCAACCCCAGGTTCTGCCATTCTACTCCTGTCATCTGTAATACTTAGTGCAAATAAATAAAAAGCAAAAAGAAACCTCAATCAGGTAAGTGCATTGAGACAAAAAAATGCACATTTGGCTCTTGTAGGGATTTGAGCCTAGAACCCCAATGTTGGATGGCCGAAGTGCTAACCACTCAGCTACATTGTAGCTACTCACAGCTCTTTACATAAACAGATCTTTTGTTTGACTAGAGTGAGCACACTGTGTATAAAGGCATGATGATTTCAGCCTGCTGGGTCACATGATATGCGGTTCAAACAAATCATACCCACCCCCCTTTTGAGTACACTGAAAGCTGAATAAACTAGGCATGAAAAGACGTTGTGGCAAGACCTCTTTACTGATCTTGACATTAAAGGGGTTGTCTCACTACAAGGATTGCTTTTTATGTTAAAGATCTTGCAAAAACAAGTCACTTTACAATATGTGTCCATTAACAGTGCCCTACCTATTCTGAGATATCCCCTTTTGAATGGGCTGCATCAGCTCCTCAGGTCGCTATAGCTACAGACCTGTTTCATCTCTCCTGAGAGGCTGCCAGCACCGGTTGCTATAGCGACAGACCTGGCTTCTACTGCAGCCTAGTAGAAGCCAGTAGACGCCCCTGAATTCAAAATGAAACCAAGGAAATAGGACTGAAGTAAGATGAATCAATATAGTGAGACAATCCCTTTAATTATATATTCCAGCATCAAAACACAGGGGAATGTCTACAATTTAGAAAGTGTAAGAATGTACCAAATTCATCACAGTGGTTAATGCAGTTTGATCATTTTCATGCATGTTTAAGTGTTCAAGGACTGTAAACCACACACATAGTTAAATTGTTGGGTCAATGGCTTCCAGTCCAACAGAGATAAAAGTAGTAAATACATGATGCACCACACTCCTGACATTCTACACAGGTGGAACTCCCAGCTCCCACAGGTTTGTAGGCGCTGCAGTTCCTCAGTGGGAACACTACCACACATCTTCTTGGACTGCCCAATTATTTAAACCTTTGGGTTGCAGGTGAGAGACCGTTTGGCCACTGTTCTTGACACAAGCATTCCTTTAGACCTTTTGATCTACTTGCTTAGTGGTCCAGTTGAGGGACTCCCAAAATCCAAGTTAACTCTAAGGCCTCGTTCACACGGCTTATTTTGCCGCGGATTGGCGCCGTACTGCGCGCTGGATTTGCGCTGCAGTACGGCGCCAATCCGTCGGAGTCATTACGGTAATCCACTGCTCTCATAGAGAACAGTGGATTCCGTCGCTCCTCCCCGCTCGGCAAATCCGCCGCGGGGGGAGAAAGTGACATGCACATTATTTACAGCGCGGACGCGCCGTAAACAATGCATGGTCTATGGGGCCGGGAGCGGCGCCCCCGCCGCGCTCCGGCCCCGCCCCCGTCCCTTATTCACGGCGGATTTGTGAGCTCAATACGGCTCACAAATCCGTCGGGAATAAGCCGTGTGAACGGGGCCTTATGCTGTATATCCTGACGGCAGCTAGATGTTTGATATCGGATCAATCCCTCCCTTCCTAGCACAGCGGATCTGTGTCAGAGAATCAAGAAAATTAGGCAAATGGAGTACCTAACAACCTCCATGATCGACTGGACCTGTTTGACAAGACTTGGTCTATTTGGGACACATATTGGATAGTACACCCTCCATAAAATGCTATTATAGCTACCATTCCCTCCCTTTTTTATTCCTACACCCTTACTTATGTTTCTAGTCTTTGTGTTTTATGTCTTATTTATGGTATAAAATCTTTAGCCAGACATTATTATTAAAAAGTCTTCACATTTTATTTGTGCATAATTCCAATCACAATTTGTGCATTAAAACAATAGAATACAATCTCTCTCGGCCCGGTCTCTCGGCGTCTCCTCTCTAACCCCTTGCGGATGAAAGGTCTGGACTTTGGACTGACATGATAGGCATGGTCAAAGCCGCAATGAAAACTTACGTATCCACACATATTGTTCTATGATAGTGCTCTATTGTTTTAATGCACAAATTGTGATTGGAATAATGCACAAATAAAATGTGAAGACTTTAATAATAATGGCCGGCTAAAGCTTTTATACCATACATTTATGTATAGGGATTGGAGAACATACCTGTATGTCTGGCTGGGGAATTGAAGGTGAATAAGTAGCCGCTGTTTTATAAATTATGTCTTATTTACCCATTTTGGTTACACTAGGTTGAATACTGATTTTTATGCCTAATTGACCTACACTCAGTTTGTCTTTGCACTATTAGCAATAACCTGTTGACTTTTATATCAGATAAGTATATGATACTCTTGCTTTTGGCATATGTCAGAAAAATGTATTTGTTTATGTTTATGCCTGTAACATGCTGAAAATTCTATAAATCTTCAAATAAAAAAAAAAAACACAGCACTCCTTAAAGGGGTTTTCTCGCTACAAAGATCATGTCTCAGATTATGGAGACAGTAAAAATAAGCACTTTTGTAATTGGTTTGCATTACCTTTTGGCTTTTCTGTAAATCTGTGTTCTATTTCTGCTGTTGCTGGTCGGCCACGCCCCCTAGATGGTTCCCGCCCCCTAGACATGTCCCATGCACTGTGATTGGCTGGCTGACATTTCATTCAGCCTGTTGGGATACGCCCCCAGACAGGAAATGACCCGGACACGCCCCATGCGCTGTGATTGGCTGCCTGCACACTCTGTGTTTACTCCCCTCTGAGCTGTTAAAATTGATAGTGAAACCAAGGGCTGCAGCCTCAATACTCCTCTCCCAGCTCTAAGACTAATTACTGACTGTGGAACTCACAGATCCCTTTATATAACACAGTGTTACATCCTCTGTTCTCATCATATAACACATACCTGCCTGATAACAGGGGGAGGGGCAGTGTGTATCAGTCATACATTCTCCTGCCTGGAACAGGGGGGAAAAAGAGGGGGCAGTGTGCATATCTCACATGTCTCATCAGTTAAAGGGGATTTATCGTTTGAGCTGCTCGTGCTGTTCTGCTAATTTTCTCAGATTGAGTTTGAAATCTAGGGGCGTGTTCTTCCTCTCATCAGGCGTGTTGCCCCTCCCACGAGGCGTGTCTCTCCTCACTGAAGAACTGTGACATCATCATTTTGTTTGAAGCAGGGGGTGCAGAGGGTTGTCTGGATATAACAGCTCTGTAGCCTCCTGCATGCTTATGTCTGCAGCCTTGAGGCTCCACAAGATGCAGCAAGCACCTATTATATCTCTTAGTTTACACACTGAAAGCCAGCAGCTTTAACTTCTGTTCTAGTGGTATTCAACCAAATTGTACTGACAACAGGCAGAGACCTTTACTCAACTACAAGGCCAAATGTCAGCTTCAAGTAAAGACCTCTGCTTGCTGTCAGTGATATGAGTGAAAACAGTGGGGGGGGAGAAGCAAATCAGCTTTCAGAGAAGAACCTGTGTTAGTTTTACAACGAAGGGGTTTGGAGTTCTAGTCCCCTCACAGGGTTTATCCCCCCCCCCCCTAAATTCTACACATATGTAGAGAGACCTAAAATATATATGTCAATCTATATAATGATATATATACACATACATAGCTCCCCTATATCATGTCTCATCCCTGAGAGTATATGCATTGTATCACATATGTTGGAAGTGCTTGGTGTGACTGTGAGGATGGGACACTATATAGGGGAGCTTTCTGTGTGTGTGTGTGTGTATATATATAAAATTATAGATGTCTACACATATATTTTCATATATTTACATATGTGTACAATTTATAAAAGAAAAAAAAAAAAAAAAACGATGGGGACTTGAACTCCCAACCTCTGTCTTTCCAAGCTGATCACCTATGCACTGTACTATACAAGCAGCTCATACAGACACAGTGTTGAATCCTTATGTTATACAATACAGATGATGACATCATAAGGAGGCGGGGTTTGCATTCGATCTGAGGAACAGAACGCCTTATTTTCAAAGTTCAAACTGAACCTGTGAGAAGGTGAATCAACCTCTTGGCAAAAGCCCTTTAAACAGGCAGTAGAGCTGAGATGTACATAGAGCCAGCAGACTCTGGTTTCACTATCGATTTTAACAGCTCAGAGGGGAGTAAACACAGAGTGTGCAGGCAGCCAATCACAGCGCAGGGGGCGTGGCCATGACGTTTCCTGTCTAGGGGCATATCCCAACAGGCTGAATGAAATGTCAGCCAGCCAATCGGCAGGGGGCTGGCG
>JAODAL010005067.1:0-12500 GCA_025379985.1 Phyllomedusa bahiana
ATTGCACAAACTCAGTCAATTAATAAATGGTATAATGTTACTGTCAATCTGGCGCATATCTAAACTGTCAGACTAGACAGGGTTAACCTTGACTAACCTGGTGCATTTTAAGACTGTTGGACAATTTTAATACATTTGTCCCATTGTGCTCTAAAAAGTGTCTAAAATGGGGCATTACTTTGCATTTTCATTTCATACAGGATAAGTTACTTTTTCACAACTTTGTGAACAATAAGTATAACCACTCCCAATG
Source organism: Phyllomedusa bahiana (assembly GCA_025379985.1). Taxonomy (NCBI): domain Eukaryota; kingdom Metazoa; phylum Chordata; class Amphibia; order Anura; family Hylidae; genus Phyllomedusa; species Phyllomedusa bahiana. The sequence continues at coordinate 254 of JAODAL010005067.1, forward strand.
AATCTGTAAATGATTTCCTTCTAGGTTATTGTCAGGTTATTTTGAGCTTTTGCCTTTTCAGGATAAGTAGGTGTTATCACTTTATACAATTATTCTTTGAAGAATGTACAGAGTGGTGAGATTATTTTTTTCTTCTACATAGATCTATAAGGGGACGTGCCGGCGTTCTGAAAAACTTAGAACATGCACAATCGGAATGTGTGCAATCCAATGGTTAAAGGGGACCTGTCACATAGTTTTTGCCCCCCTTGCTGAGGGCAGCACAAGCTAGTGTCAGACCTGCTGTTTCCAGCGCTGGGTCCTTTATTCTGTAAGATGCTGGAGTTTTAGGGTATTTAGTGTTCAAATCTGCAGTTTTCAGGCAGAAAACCTATTACTTTGAATAGGTAGAAACATGTGAGTAACTGTCAGTGGGCGGGGCTAGCTTTTGGTGGACGGGGCTAACACCTGCTCATGAATAAGATTTGAGCATTAAATGCTCTAAAACTGCAGCATCTAACAGAATAAGGGACACAGTGCTGGAAACAGCAGGTCTGACACTAGCTTGTGCTGTCCTCAGCAAGGAGGGCATAACCTATGTGACAGGTTCCCTTTAAGGAGGACGGGCGAATCGCAGACAGAAACGTCCCCCAAAACCATTCAAAAGATGATATAATACCCGCTGGATTCTTAAACAGAATCCAACCAGAATTTTACATATGCCGTGTAGCCACAGCCTAAAAGAACAGTTCATCACGTTTTCAGACAAATAAAGTTAAGTCCATGTGTTACTTTACTGAAAAAAAAACTGTGTCTGTAGTTTTGCCACAACCACGGTTCTAAAAATGTGAATTTAGCCTTAAAGAGTACAAAAAGTAACAAAATGGGAGGGTCCAAGCTGGACAATCCCTCTAATGATATGTGTCACCCAAAAGATAAACTTATAGGGTGCCCTGCTGCTAGTACCCATGTGATGGGCTTCAAAATCTTTTCTCTGAATTCCCAAATAAGGTATTAAAAAAATCTAAATCAGACGACCCTTTAAAGGAAATTTATCATAATAAACATACTATCTGATGTCCCGATAGCATGTTATAGAGCAGGATATTGTTCTCAGGGAAAGGATTTAGTGGAACTTGTATTTTATCCATTAAAATCCCTGCTTATTCTGGGTTAAGGAGTCCAGTGGGCGGTGTTATTAGGGACTGACAGGTATTTCTTTATGTACAATCATACAAGAAAGGCAGTCAGTCCCTAATAACACCGCCCACTGGACTCCTTAACCCAGAATAAGCAGGAATTTAAATTAATAAAATACAAATTTTACTACTGAATCTTTCCCCACAGAAAAACATCTCAATCTACTCGGCTCCTCCTGCTCTATAACATGCTACCAGCAGATCAGATACAGTGGGTAAAATTAGTGTTTGATGCAGAGGTCTATAATTTTTATCGTAGGTTTACTTCAAGTGTGAGAGACCGAATCTAAAAAAAATGCAGAAAATCACATTGCATGATTTTTAAATAAATAATTTGCATTTTATTACATAAAATAAGTATTTAATACAATAGAAAAAACAGAGCTTAATATTTGGTACAGAAACCTTTATTTGCAATTACAGAGGTACATACTTTTGATTGGGTTCAGGTCTGGAGACTGGCTAGCCGAACCGTTCGGAAATGGTTAATTCGGCACAAACTTTACATTTTCTCCTAACCCGAGCCGAGCCCATTGACATTGAATTTCATGGGATTCGGCGTTCGGCTCCGCCCAAAATCAAATTTTTTAGTGCCCGCTCATCTCTACTCCTGGGCCTTAAAATGCTTCTTATGGAGCCACTCCTTAGTTGCCCTGGGTGAGTGTTTTGGGTCATTGTCCTGCTGGAAGACCCAGCCACGACTCATCTTCAATGTGCTTAGGGAAGGTGAGTATTGACCGAAATCTCGCGATACATCGCCCCATCTATTCTCCCTTCAATACGGTGCAGTCGTCCTGTTCCCTTTTGCAGAAAAGCACCCCCAAAGTGTGATGTTTCCACCCCCATGCTTCACAGTTGGGACGGTGTTCTTGTGGTTGTACTCATCGTTATTCTTCCTCCAAACACAACGAGTTATATATTGTTCTCATCTGACCACATGACCTTCTCCCATGCCTCCTCTGGAACATCCAGATGGTCACTGGCGAACTTCAAACGGCCTAGATATGTCCTGGTGTGAGCAGGGAGAGCTTGTGTGCTGTGCAGTATTTTAATCCATGACGGCGTAATGTGTTACTTATGGTAATCTTTGAGACTGTGGTTCAGCTCTATTCAAGTCATTGACCAGGTCCCCTCATGTAGTTCTTGGCTGATTCCTGGCCTTTGTTAGAATCATCCTTACCCGTCGAGGTGAGATCTTGTGTGGAGCCCCAGACCGAGGAATATTGACCGTCATCTTGTGTTTCTTCCATTTTCTAATAACTGCGCCAACAGTTGTTGCCTTCTCACTAAGCTGCTTGCCTATTGTCCTATAGCCCATCCTAGCCATGTGCAAGTCTACAATTTTGTCCCTGGTGTCCTTAAACAGCTCTTTGGTCTTGGCCATGGTGGAAAGGTTGGAGTGTGATTGATTGTGTGTGGACAGGTGTCTTTTAAGAGGTAATGAGTTCAAACAGGAGTAATTAATACAAGTAATGAGTGCAGAGTAGGAAGTCTTCTTAACCCCGTGCCGACATTTGGCGTATGCCTAAGCCCGAGCGGGAAGTGACTTACCGCAAATGGACGTATGCATACGCCCTGGCGATCGCGCGGGCTTGCGGGCGAGCCGCGCACGATCGCGACATGGAACCAGCGGTAAATTACCGCTGGCTTCATGCCCCATCACCCCCGGCCGGGTGATCTCCGGCCCGCGTGTGAAAAACGCATCATTACCGCAGCCTGTCATAGCCGCAATAATGAAGGCGCAGGCGGAGGAGTGAGCTCCCTCTGCCTACGATCGGCGAGGCAGCGGCACAGATGCCGCTCGCCCGTCTCCTACCGGACTCCCGGATGCTGTCTGAATGCATCCGGGTAGTCTGGTGACGTCACCATGCCCACAATGCATTGTGGGCATGGTGTCACTAGTTGCCATGGCGACCTCTGCACAGTAGTAACGCTGTGCACAGATCGCCTCTTCAAACAGCAATCTAATGATTGCTGTTCCCCAGTGAGGATTTGCTGTTACAAATCCTCACTGGGGAAAAGTAAAAAAATGTGAAAAAGTAAAAAAAAAAAGTAAAAAAGTAAAACACAAACACAAAAAATAAAATTAAACCATGTACACTGCCCTTTTCCCCTTTACAAACGCCAATCGCCCCAAAAAAGATCAAAAATAAATAAAGTACCCATATTTGGTATCGCCGTGTGCGTAACGGCCCACCCTATAAATCTGTCATGTTAATTAACCCGTACGGTGAACGCCGTAAAAAACAAAAACAAGAAACAGTCACAGAATTGCGATTTTTGTACATCCTGCAGCACATAAAATGGAATAAAAAGCGATCAAAAACTCATATAAATGCCAAAGTTATACCAATTAAAACATCAGTTCATCCCGCAAAAAAAAGTCCTTACACGTCTCTGTATACGGAAAAATAAAAAAGTTATGGCTCTCAGAAGACAGCGATGCATAAATATTATTTAACACAATAAAAACAATTTTATTTTTTTAAAGTGCTTTCATATTAAAAAAAAACTATATAAATAGGGTATCGCCGTATTTGTATCGACCAAGAGAGTAAAGCTAACTGGTCATGGATACTGCACGGTGAGCGCTGTTAAAAATAAAAATAAAAAACACTACTAGGATTGCAGTATTTTCTTCACCCTGCCTTCCAAAAAACGGATTTAAAACTGATCAAAAAGTCTTGTCCCCCCAAAAATGATACCAATAAAAACGTCAATTCATCCACAAAAAACAAGCCCCTACACAGCTCCGTACACAGAAAAATAAAAAAGTTATGGCTCTTAGACTATGGCGATGCAAAAACGTGTTTTCCTTTTTGAATAAACATGTTTTTATTGTGTAAAAGCAGTAAAACAAAAAAAAAATACAAATTGGGTATCGCTGTAATCGTATCGACCTGCTGAGTAATACTAGCATGTCAGCTATACTGCACGGTGACCGCTATAAAAAATAAAAATAAAAAACACTACCAGGAATGTTGTATTTTGTTCAAAATGCCTCTCAAAAACCTTAATAAAAAGTGATCAATGCGTCATATGAGCCCCACAATGGTTCCAATAAAAACGTCAACTCATCCCGCAAAAAACAAGCCCCTACACAGCTCCGTACACAGAAAAATAAAAAAGTTATGGCTCTCAGAACAGGACAACATAAAAACGCAATTTTTTATAGACCTATTTCTATTGTGTAAAAGTAATAAAACATAAAAAAACTATATAAAATCTATATCATTGCAATTGTACCGACCCCCATAGTAAAGATATCCTATCATTTATACTGCATGGCGAATGCTGTAAAATTGAAGCCCAAAAAACAATGGTGGAACTGCGTTTTCCCCTCATTTTCATAGCCCAATGCAAAAAAAAAAAAAATTTGTAACACCTGTGCACCCAAAATGTACAATACACCCCTAGATGAGATCTATGAGGCGTGCTGAATCCAAAATGTGGTGGCTTCTGGAAGGTTTCACCTGTTCTGGTACTTTGGGGGCTTTGTAAATGCGACACGGCCCCACCAAAATCTGCGCTCCAAAAACAAAATAGCGCTCCTTCCCTTATTTGCCCTGCCATGCGCCCAAACAGCAGTTTACACCCACATGTACGGTATTGCCGAACTTGGAAGAAATTGCGTAACAAAGTTTTGGGTCCTTTTTTTACCAGGATGCCTTGTAAAAATTAAACATTTTCAACTAAAATTGCAGATTATTGGAAAAAAATGTTTATTTCATTTTCACAGCCTTACGCTAAAAAAATTTTGTGACACACCTGTGGGGTCGATATACTCACTACACCCCTGTATATATTTCCTAAGGGGGTGTAGTTTCCAATATGGGGTATTTTTAGGGCATTTATTAAGTTTTAGCACTTAGGGTGTCCGCAAACCTGAAATGGCCCCTAAATAAAATCGTAATGAAAATAAGACCCCAGAGTCCAGTAGGTGCTCCTCCTATTCTGGGGCTTGTGGTTGAGCAAATAATGCACTAGGGCCACATATGGATATCTCTGAAAACAGCAGAATCTGGGGAATCAATATTAAGTTGCATTTCCCTGATCACATTTACCGTATTCTTGTGAATAATGTATAAAAAATTGAAAATCTGCAAAAAAAAGTGAAATTTGAAATTTCACTTCCACTTTGCTTTAATTCCTGTGAAACACCTAATGGGTTAATAAACTTCCTAAATGCGGTTTTGAATACTTTAAGGCTTGTAGTTTCTTAGATGAGGTCATTTATGGGGGTATCTAACATACAGGTCAATCAAAGTCACGTTAGAACTAGACGGGTCCCTAAAAAATGTATATTGCAAATTTTCTTGAAATTTTGAAAATTACTACTAAATTTTAAGCCCCTAATGTCGTAAAAAAAAAAAAAAAGACATTTAAAAAATGATGCCAAACTACAGCAGACATATGGTAGATGCTAGTTATAAACTATTTGAGTGGAATATCTATCTGTCTTACATGCAGAAATTTTTTAAGTTTGAAATTGGTAAATTTTTAAAATTTTTCACGATACTTTGATATTTTTCACAAATAAACAAGCATTTTTTGTACCAAAATTTCTTACTATCTTAAAGCACAATGTGTCCCGAGAAAACAATCTCTGAATCACATGGATAGGTTAAAGTGTCAAAAAGTTATTCTCACATAAAGTGACACATGACAGATTTCAAAAATGAGGCTCTGTCAGAGAGGCCAAAACAGGCTCCGGCGGGAAGGGGTTAAAAAAAACAAAAAAACTATCAGGTCTGTGAGAGCCAGAATGCTTGCTGGTTGGTAGGTGATTCAATATCTATTGAATACAATAAAATGAAAATTAACTGTTTAAAAAGCATACAATGTGATTTTCTGGATTTTGTTTTAGATTCTGTCTCTCACAGTTGAAGTGAATCTACGATAAAATTACAGACCTCTCCATTCTTTGTAGGAGGGAACACTTGCAAAATCGCCAGTGTATCAAATACTTCTTTTCCCCCCCACTTTAGCATGTTCAATGTGACACGTTCCATTTAAGTCTATGCCTTACGCAATTTTTGTTTACAGAATTTTTGTTTTATCTCCGCTTTCCAAGAACCAACCTTTTGTGTGTAATAGAGGTGTAACAGGTTTACTAACATGCGTGTTCTTACATGGTAGCCCTGGGGGCCTTCACTAGACTCCTACTGCCATAACAATCAAACAGCACCCTTGTCTTCAACCTGCTTTGCCTAGTAATACTGGTATTAGACACTGGAGTATTGCACATATACAACCTTCATCTGCCCAGTTCTGTAGTACCAATGTACATATATACTGCTATAGTATGTGAATCTATAGATCTGTAGGATTAACCAACAGTACAGCCAAGTGGTACTATTAGCTGGTGTATGTTGTGAGTATATCTGTAGACTGTTAGGGTATGTTCACACGGCTTGTTGGATCTGTTTATAGATGCGTGTTTGGATCTGTGTTTCAGACCCTAAACGGACCAAAACACGCATCTAACAATGTGCAGTGTGATTTACATTGCTTTCAATGTAAAACATGCATCAGCGTTCAGACAAGTGATTGCCAATGCGTGTTTACATGCGTCTTTGTGATGTGTCTTTTGGATCTTTTCGAAGAATTGTCATGTCATGTGCATCCAACACGCAGCAGGAGCCCTACTTAAAACTATAGGGTGCGTGTCTGGTGCATCCAAAACGCAGCCAAACAAGCACCTGCCTGTTGGATGCAATTTGGATGCGATTTATGCAGTGCATTTGGATGCGTTTTTCGGATCCAAAAACAGATCCAACACGCCGTGTGAACATATCCTTAGAGCTATGCTGTTATTGTGGCCTAGGTTATATGCCGCATTCCTGCCTGGGCCGCCTGCATATCAAGTTTCCCTTTCCTGTGACAACTGCCCAGGGGCCTCCACTGCCCGGTTCCATCTTGTTCTGTCCAGATATGCAGAAAACATAATAAATTGAGATCTTTCTTCCACTCCAATATTTCACATGAAAAAAAATTATTCTTCATTAATCAGGGTTTTTAAAAAAAATGACTCCAGGTGTCTGCATAATGGGGCAGATCAATACTGACCATTAGACACCGTAAACTTAGACTACACAGTCTAACAATGCGCCACATCTATCCCAGTATGTAAACTCTCAAATCCAAAAGGGACAAAATGCTTTTAAGCTGTGTGTTTGGATCTGTCTGTCGGTCCCCAAATGGACCCAAACGCGCAGCTGACAAATAGCAATGTGATTTTACATTGCTGTTAATATGAGACACGCATCAGCGTTCACTTGAGTGATTTCGGATGCGTGGCTCACTGCATCTTTCAGATTCGTCTTTCGGATCCGTACCAAGAATTAACATGTCAATTCCTGTTCCGAAAGACGCAGCAGGATCCCTATAATAAAGTATAGGATGCGATCCTGCTGCATCCAACACGCAGCTGCATGTTTGGGTACGTGTTGGGTCTGTTTTAAATCCACTTGCTGCAGCATTTTTGGATCCGCTTTTCGGATCCAACACGGATCCAAAAGTGGATCCAAAAAGACCATGTGAACATACCCTAACACACGAATAGCGCTTGTCTCTTCCCCCTGTTCATTCTTTCTGCAGCATCATTTAAAATAGTATCGATAAATCTGCCGCTTGTTAGAACGGTCTAGTCCTTTATGCCACTAACTGTGCACACTAAGCCACGCTCCCTATTCAAGTCATGTCCCTTCCCTCCGCAGCCTATTTTTTTTTTGTCACATTCATTTTTCCCTCTCTGCCTTCCCAGATCCATAACTTTTTTATTTTTCATCTACATAGACTTATGAGGGCTCTTATTTTGCGGAAAAAACTCTAAGTGGGGTAAAATGAGAGAAAAACATACTTGCGTAATGTTTGCGGGAGTTTTGTTTTTACACCGTTCACTCTCCAGTATAAATAATGTGTTATCTGTATTTTACAGGTTGATACGAATCCGACAATACCAAACATGTACAGTTTTTGTTATATTTTGGTACCGTAAAAAAAATCCAAACATTTTCTATTTTTCACATTTATGAATAGGAGCCATTATCTGCGACCAATAACTTTTTTTATACTTTCACCCATGCACCTGAGTGAGGGTGCAATTTTTGCAGACTGAAGTGTACTTTTTACTGGTACCAGTTTGGAATACATGCAACTTTTTTGCTCACTTGAAATGACCAAAAAAACTAAATTTTAGCGTTTGAAATTTGTATTCTTCTTTAATGTTCAGCATATAGGATAAATGATGTTATATTTTAATAGATCAGATTTTACGGATGCAGCGATACCAATTATGTGTAACTTTTTTAGAACCTTATTTTTTTATTTGTAAAATGGCAAAAAGGGGGGATTTGAACTTTAATTTTTTTTATACTATAAAACATAATTTTTTTAAATTTTAATACAGTCTATTGTATTGCATGAACAATGCACTAGGGTGTGGGGCATGAAGTAGTAAAACAGAAAACATGGCGGCACTGGAAGCCTTCTCATGGCTTCCAGCTGCCATGTAAACCGATCGGGACCCTGTGGCACGGTTTTTTTCTTCACTTGGGCTCTCGGGGTTTTCCCGGCGGGTCAGCTGCAATTTAGCAGCCAGCACCTGCCGCCTATGTAACGGGATTGTGTAGCGATCCTGCTACATACCCCCCTACCGACACTAGGATATATTAGTACGTCCAATTGCGGAAAGGGTTTGGGCGTAGGGATCTAGAAATGTCAAAAGAAAAAGAGCCACGATAAGAAAAAAAATATAAATCTATTTTTTTTTAATAATTACATCAAGAGGCATAAAAAATTAAGACACCTATTTATAAATATGGGGGAAAACCCCTGACATGCAAAAAATAATAAAAAAAACAAAATAGATCACAATATAAACAATGACAGCACAAACACAATCCAAGGGTATGTTCACACATGTAGCGGGGCCCTACTGTACCGCCCCCAATACATCTGTCTTTGGAGCCAGCGCTAAGACGCACGTCTCCCACGGCACGGGGGAGCCCCCAGCCCGCCGGCCCCCATTTACATTCATTACTCGTGTGTGTATTCGCCGCGAATAATTGAAATTCACTTATCTCCCCGTGCAATCTTGTACGACGGGGGGGAAAGGGGGCAATCCATAGTTCTCTATGAGAACTATTTTGGGGTTTACCCTAATTTTGGCCCCTCGCCCCTTTAGGCCCCAAATACGCGGCGAAATTACCCCCCTTGAACTGCCCTAAATATACACTAGACAAAAAATAAACAAATATCCAAACAAAAATGACAAAGACCTCCAATGTAAATAAAGGGATCAAAGCGTAATATCAGATATCTGAATTGATAATGGCAAGCCAGAAGACGGGTGAGATCTCTGACTTCCAAACTGTCTGAAATATGTAATAATAGATGTATATATATTATACTAACATAATGGATGTGTAAAGCACGTTCAACATTATTTTAGAATTCTGACGCAACTGCTTTGATAAATGTGCCCCACTGAATACATCTATTTCTAAAAACAATTCATAATTCCAACAGAGATCCAATCTTTGTGCTATACTCTAGACCTTTATCCTCTCCCTGGATAATGCTGCTTTGGATAATGACAGCATCCTACATGCTCTATGTGCTCCAGGAGGACGCTGTCCTCATTATTCAGAGGCATTATTATCCAGAGGGAGATTTTCTGTTGATAGAGATTTAGGGTGACATGTGTGAACGGGGCTGTGCCAGTTTTCTGGTGCACTTTCAGCCAAAAAGACTGTATGAACAGGTGCACTCCAAACTTTTTGGGACATTCTGGGGGTGTCACACTACATTCATAGTAATAGACACATTTATTAATGCTTGACGCCAAATCTAGGCGCAGAACAGTTAGAACAGCCAGACCAGGGTAAAGATGGTGCCTGAGCCAGACTTGTGGTATTGGCTCTACACTGCCCTGTATGTATGACCTGCAGAAGAACAGACCAGGGTAAAGGTGGTGCCTGAGCCAGACTTGTGGTATTGGCACTACACTGTCCTGTATGTGTGACCTGCAGAAGAACAGCCACACCAGGGTAAAGGTGGTGCCTGAGCCAGACTTGTGGTATTGGCTCTACACTGCCCTGTATGTATGACCTGCAGAAGAACAGCCAGACCAGGGTAAAGGTGTGCCTGAGCCAGACTTGTGGTATTGGCTCTACACTGCCCTGTATGTATGACCTGAAGAAGAACAGCCAGACCAGGGTAAAGGTGGTGGGGGAACATGAGCCTGACATGTCGTATTGGGTATACACTGCCCTGTATGTATGACCTGCAGAAGATACAGCCAGACCAGGGTAAAGGGGGGGGGGGGGGGGGGGTGGTGCTGAGCGCGTAGACTTGTGGTATTGGCTTTACACTGCGCCTGTATGTATGACCTGCAGAAGTACAGCCAGCCAGGGCTAAAGAGGGTGCCTGAGCCAGACTTGTGGTATTGGCTTCTATACTCTGCCCTGTATGTATGACCTGCAGATGGAACAGCAGACCAAGGATAAAGATGGTGCTGAGCCAGACTTGTCGTTATTGGCTCTACACTGCCCGGTATGTATGACCTGCAGAAGAACAGCCAGACAGGGTAAAGGTGGTGCTGAGCCTGATTGTGGTATTGGCTTACCCACTGGTCTCCTGTATGTTTGACTGCAGAGAAGAGCCAGACCAGGGTAAAGGTGGTGCTGAGCCAGACTTGTGGTATTGGCTCTACAACATACATGCCAACTTCCGTTTTTGGCGGGGGGGTCCCGCTATTTGGGGTCCCCTCCCGCCATCCTCGGGGGAGTATGCATTCCTCCGACCGCTGCAGGCGGCGGGGGTCCTTTAAATTATCCGCGGCGCAAGAGTAGCGCTGGTGCGCTACTCTTGCGACGCGGGGACCGCTCCTACAGGCGGGTTATGCGGCCGCAGCGGCGCTTCACCCGCCCGCGGTCTCACTGTGAGGGGAGGAGGCAGGAGGGTTCGCTCCCTCCTCACCTCCTCTCCCTGGATGTACGGCGCCAGGTGTGTGCGCCGTTTACTTAACAGGTCAACGGGCAGGGGGAAGTGAGGCTCGGCTGCAGGGGAGTGACGCGCGGCTGCTCTCACTTCCCCATGCGCAGCTGAAGAGATAGGCAGGGCTGGGCCACGGCTGGCAGGTATCCCTGCGTAAGGTAGTGGATTTTATTATTTGATTTTTTATTAGCTTTAGGGGGGCGTCTACCCCCCCCCCCCCCCACCCCCCCCCCCCCCATGGCTAACAGAGAGGGCACTACTGGTAACAGAGGGGCACTACCTGGCTACAGAGGGGGCACTACCTGGCAAACAGAGGGGACATTACCTGGCAACAGAGGGGACATCTACCTGGCAACAGAGGGGACATCTACTGGCAACAGAGGGGGGCACTACCTGGCTAACAGATGGTGGGCACTACCTGGCAACAGAGGGGCAATACCTGGCAACAGAGGGGGACACTTAACTGGCAACAGAGGGGGCACTACCTGGCTAAACAGGGATGGGGGCACTACTGGCCTAACAGATGGGGGCCACTACCTGGCTAACAGAGGGGACATCTGACACTGGCAACAGAGGGGACATCTACCTGGCAAACGATGGGGCACCTCCTTGGCAAACAGTTGGGGGCAACTACCTGGCTGACAATGGGGGCACCTACCTGGCTGACAATGGGGGCCACCTACTGGCTGTAAATTGGGGGGCACCTACCTGGCTTACAAAGGGGGGCATCTTCCTGGCTAACAAAATTTGGCTCTACTGGTAGCTGAGGGGGCACTACTTGGCTACAAGGGGCATCTACCGGCCTGTAAGGGGCACTACCTTGGTTATGGGGGGCTCACACCTCGGATATAAGGGGCATCTACCTGCTTTCTTCCAAAGCGTTATGCGTTTAGGTGGGTGTGGGTGTGGCTTTTTTGAAGGGCGTGGCATAACAAACAAGATGGGCGTGTCCATGCTACGCGCGCCGCCCACTAAGTTCTCCTGCTTTTTCATTTTCGAAAGTTGGCAACTATGCTCTACACTGCCCTGTATGTATGACTCCTGAAGAAAGAACAGACAGGACAGGT